>JARYGA010049591.1:0-40703 GCA_030545235.1 Helianthus tuberosus
TTATCTTAGTTATTGTAGTAGGCCCCTCTTTTGAAGGTGACGTTACCCTCAACCCAGTAGTTTGAGTCAACAAGGATACAATTCTAAAGGGTCGGATTATTGAAAGATAATTAATTAAGTTATTAATGCGTATTGTGGTAGGCCCCTCTTTTGAAGGTGACGTTACCCTCGGCTAAGTAGTCTGAGTCAGCAGGGGTACAGTCCTAAGTAGCCGGGTTAAAGTATTAATAGTAGCTTACATATGAGGGGATCAAAGAGTTTGGACCCCCACCATCCAATATCGGTGGGTATTGAAGGAGGTCTTACTAAATTTGACCCAGGTCCTTGCAGGATCTATACACTAAACAAGGCAAGACTCTTACCAAACAGTTCCCTTAACCCCCGACCAGGTAGCCAACATACCTCCATATAGACCGTGGAGATATGAATGGTAAAAATCTTTTATTTTATATAGACAGTAAAATAATGCCAAGACACCACGGACAAACGATAAGGTAGAATCACCTTCAACATAAGAAACTAGTTATTAAAGTCATTAATACATAACCAAGTAAAAAGTGCAAAAAGATTAAAAATAAAAAGTATTACACTAGACACTTGTCTTCACCAAGTGATGTAAGAGACTTAGGCAAACATGGCCTTTGATTTTCAAGAACTCTTACGATCAATCTTGGATCCCGAGACGACTCACACACTCTATGATGGACAATGGATGATGGTGGTGGTTGATGGTGTTATGGTGGTGGTGGGTGGTGGGTGAAGTGTGGAGAGGTGGTGTGCCAAGGGATGGTTTGCAAATGAGCCAAGAACCCCTATTTATAGCCTGAACAGTAGCTCGGGCACGGCCCCGTGTCCAGTGGGCACGGCCCCGTGTCCATCCTCTTCTCTGTCTTCATTAATTGCAGTTTGTCTGCATTAGTTGACCACGCCTCCGTGTCCGCTGGGCACGCCCCCGTGTGCAGAAGCATATCTGTACTATCAAGATTTTTCTGGATTCTGCGAATCTTATAGTTGACCACGGCCCCGTGTCCGCTGAGCACGGCCCCGTGGTGTGCGATAGAAGCTTCTATAGCTTTGTCTTTTATGCTGGCACTTGTGCACGCCCCCGTGTTCACTGAGCACCTCCACAACCCTTTCTTCTGTCAACCCCAACCATAACATGCCGACCACCACAATCCACATCTCCTACGCCTTCAACGCCGTCACCACCCTATCCCTACTACTAAACTTCTTCAACATCGTCACACACTCCGGCTTCGCCTCCTTCATCCCCTTCATCTTCACATCCGTCGGTATAAACATCCCATCCTCCAAAAAATCCCGGTGCAAGATTTAATTGGGTTTTTATCCTAAGCCCTAACCCTAGATTCTAAATCATCAAAATTAACATCATCAAGTGGTGCAAGATTCAAATTGGGGTAAATGGGTAGATTATTAACACAATAATCATGAAATTCTGGTGCCAGTGTTGGAAATTCGGCTATGAAGATACTCGATTAAGGGTTTTCGATCGAGAAGAGTGACAGCGGGGATCCGATGTGTGCCGGCGTTGCGGATGTAATCGTGGTGCTTGTTGTGGAGGTTTGTGATGAAGTAAACGAGGGTTTCGAGTGTGTAGAGATTACCTTGTTTGGATCCGTATGTGCTTTCGATTGTGTAGGGGAATGAAAGGGTTGAGTTGAATCGGTATTCGTTGTTGACTCGGGCAATTTGGTCGAGCTTTTTTTGGATTATCATATATCGGAGTGCTGTTAGAGGATCCATTGTTGTGTTAGGGTTTGAAGGTCTGGTGTGTGATCTTGAATATTTTTTATGATGGTGGTGAAGGAGAGTAGGAGACTGTATATATTTTATGTATTGTATAGTGTAACTATATTTAAAGATTGTTACTGTATTAAAAGATTGTTTTTGATTGTCATCTCTTGGCGGTGGCGGAGGTATGTCAATGAGGAAACACCGAGATGTGGTGGTGGTGGGAGATGGCGGTGGTGGTGATGGTGGTCTAAGTGATAGAGAGATAACATTTTTATTTATTTAAAATAGTTGAGAATTTAAGTTATTTACAGATTTAGTCCTTTAAGGTGAAATTACAATGCCCTCATGTGCCTTGCACATGAACAGATTTAACAAAAAAATCAATCTAGGTTAGGGCTAAAGGATAAGATGTGTAACAATATTCCTTATAAAGGGAAAAACCTATCAAAATTTGTTGAAACGGACACCACCTGATAAATGGTATTAAGATAAAGGAAAAACTTGTAATTTTTCCTTTAATAATATTCACGTATAACAATATTCGATTATTATTAATGAAACCAATCGTATGTGATATTATATGTGTCACACCCCAACCGATGGCGGAAACATCAGAGTGAGACGAACAAGATTGCTCGAGACTTCATAACACTGTTTGTCACACCCTAATCGATGGCGGAAACATCGGGGTGAGACGAACAAATGGCTCAAAACATCATAACACTATGTGACAATATAATTTAAATTAAATTTCATAAATTGCTAAAAATGTCATACAAGAGTCAAACATAAATAACATTGATTCAAACATAAATAAATTAATCTAAGTGTGTTTCTAGGTCCACCTAAATCTTGTTTCTTCACTTAGCATCATCTTGTCTATTGACCTGCAACATGTATTAAAATATGATCAACAAAAAGTTGGCGAGTATACAAGTTTGATACATAGTGTAACATAGAATAAAATTGTTTAACGGCTTATATCCAACATGAAGCGCAATATGCAAGTTACTAATATGCCGAAACAGTGTACTATATGTTCAAACCCAAGTATACAACGCGTTAATTTTGCATGTCCCAAAGAATAACGGGAGGTTAACATGTTTAACTTAACAATACCCCGAGACTAATGGGTGGTGCGTTAATCCTATAGCGCTATAATTGTTAAGGTAGGCTTGTACGGAGTTAATGAGCATATCGACACGAAAAGTTTACATAGCATACGAAATTAACAAGCATCATATAGTTTCATGTTCAAACTTGGATAGAGTGTGATTAAAATAATTTCAAGTGTTGTGTTTTGTATAACATACATGTTGCACCCAAAGTGTTAAAAAGTAAAATGGGATCGAGTATACTCACAAAATTGCATATGCTTTCCGATTATCCAATGTGACAAAGTTGGCAAGACTAGAAGGATGAATGTGTTTGGTTTGGAGTTTAAGGGAAAGTTTATATTCTGGTTTAAGGGTTCGGAGTTTAAAGTGCATGAAAATAGACATATAAGAAAAATAATCACCTAGAACACATAATACTTGTTCTTGACACTATGAAACTCAAAAGAGTTAGAATGTTTTCATGGGTCAAAATGCCCATTAGAATCGTAACAAGTATCATGGTCTTAGAGGATGTAACTTAACACTTGACAAATAACCACTAGGCTACCATCAAGGGTTTGGTTACTTAGATATTAAATAGGTTATATAGTATAGTTTATATCATAGTTTTAAGTCCAATCATACAATACAAGAACATCATACAAGTCATGTATGAGGTAGGAAGATGAATCTTCCATTTAGGTACCTCTTTGGTATTCACCACTACACATGTTTTCATAGGCAACAAGGAGGGTCAAGAATATAAATAATAGAGAGTGAAATACTACAACTAATCTAAGAAAACATCAAGTGATGTGTGGATTTTCAAGTAGGATAGCCCAAGCTAACCTTATAATCACACAATCTTCAAGCTTTAAGCTTGTTCATCACTTGTGGGTTAAAACCCTAACAAAACAGAATGTTTATGAGGTTTAAACCTCTGGATTTACATGCCACAACCTTATTTTTAAGCCCACCTAATCATAGACTTGATTATGAGCATAAGGACATGGGAATGTGATGAGATAACTCAAGTTCAAGCAAGTTTAACAAATGTTTAATCAAAACAGAAGGTTTATTTCACTTTGGAGCCTTTATGGTGATATTCCAGCCTTGGTTTTCTATGGAAAACCCGTGGAAACATACCTAAGGTTGTTCTAAGTGTTTAGAAAGAAGAATCAAAGAAAAAGATGGAAGAATGATGAAGTTATGCTTACTTTAGCAAGTTGTAACGAATCTAATTATCTTGTAAATTTCATGCTGATTGATAGTGTTTGAGAATGAGTTTAGAGAGTTTGCAAAGTGGAAAAAGTGTGGAAGAGGCTTGGGTTTTATAGGGGATGATTAGGGTTAAGTGTAGTTGAGTATTTAATGCAAGAAGCACAAAGAAAACACAACAAAACATAACAAATCAGCCAATCCCGAAGCTGCTGGTTACAAACTGCGGATCAGACCTTCTCACCGGCCGCGAGCCATGGGGAAGGGGCGAGTCGCGGCTGGTGAGCCACCCGGGGCTGGGTATTTGTTTAATTTATTGACATAAATGACCCCTATACTTCCATATTTTGATGTTTTTAGGGATTTTCAAGGTATTTTATGTATAGAGGACCATATGTAAAGTATGTAAAGTAATTGTAACATATAACCCATATAAAAGAAGTATAAACACGTATATTTGTCGAGATTAAGTGTCGAATTTGCATAAATTGAGTATATAAATCACGTGTTTGCAAGTTTGACGCATTTAGCGCAAATTGTGAATAAAGGGTCATATGTTTAATAAATTCGAACGTATGAACTTGTATAAAAGGTGTATAACGTGAATGTAAGGAAATACAAACGATCCAAATCTCTGATTTTGCAACGATTAAAGTTTTGGATTTGCGATGATACAACGAATTACGATTTCGAAAGAGACAAACTTCCAAAAATAGATTTACAAGACACGATTTCTAAATTAGGAAAGTTACAAAAAAGCGGAGCGTTACAGTCTCCCCTCCTTTAGGAAATTTCATCCCGATTTTTTTTCAAGAAGAAGACTTGAAAAGGATTTTGGCAAAAAGATGATTGTTTAAAATTGAGACTTTGGAGTTTGAGACGTTTTGAAACGTATGAAATTTTGAAGGACGAAAAGATAGGTTTGTAAAAAGTTTGTTTGACTGAAAGTGAATTGAGATGTTAAACATAAGTAAAAACGTGTATGTGTGGGTATAGTCAAGGTGAGCTTAAGTAGTTTTGAATAATTCAAATTGGAGATGTATTAAAAATGTGTCATATTAAGAAGAAAATTTTTGTACAAAATGGTTTATAGTTTGATAAAAAGTGTGGTAGTTTGTATGGAAAGTTTAAGGATAGTACTAAATCGCATATTTGTAGAAAACTGTTTTATTAAGAGGAATGAGAAGATTTGACGTTTTACATAAAACGGTTTTTGGAGGCAACGGCCAACTATGTGTGTTTTGAAAGGTAAGGCGGTATTGTTGGGATTCGAACGTTTAAACCGATTTATTGTAAACGAGGTTTGTATAAATGACAAGATTGGAGAATGTTGGAGGTATAATAGTGATTTGATTGCTCCAACCATGAACGAGAGTATAAGGATGATGTGTGTATTGGACAGACGAAAGTAGTGTGTTAAGAATGAAGTCTCGTCATGGATAATCGGATATAATGCGTTTGTGAGTTGTTTAAAGTTTGTATCAGGTCCAAAAGGTCTGCAAAACACTGAATTTCTCATGGCATGTTTTACGAAAGTTTGGTAACATGATGAAAAAACTTATATATAGGAAGTACCAGCGGGTATCCACCATGTTTTGACCACGTTGCGTCAGTTTCGTTATTCGGTGCAATGTTACGTTCCGTGTCTTACCATACACAGTAGTACACTCTATGGTTCTCATGCGCTTATCACTATAATCCCGTGTGCGGTCGCGATTATACTGATCGTCGCATGATCCGCATAACTTCTAGAATTAAGGTATACATAAATTTTGAAAAATAAGATTGCGTGCGTGTAAGAATGTAGTATATAAGCATGTTTGCATTCAAATAAGCATGAGACCCACGTAAGTGAATCCCTCGGGTTTTGGTTGTGTACAGATGCGAATGTATAAATTTTAAGTATGAATAAGAGCATGAGCATAGTATAAGTTTAAGTATGAATACGCATGTGGGTACAAACATAAAACATATGAGTAAGAGTACGAGTATGAGTATAAATACGAGCATAAACCGCATGAGTATGAGCATAAATACGAGTATAGTTATAAAATTTATGAACATGAGTATAAATATGAGTACAAGTGTAAGCATTAAGCGTATTGGGTGAGTATGACTACAAATATAAGTATAAGTATAAACATGAAACAAATCATTGTAATTATGAGTATAAATATGAGTATCATAAAAGGTGAGAGTATGATTATAAATATGATTATAAGTATAAACATAAAATGTGTGAGCATGAGTCTGTGAATATGATTATGAGTATAAACATAACGGTATGAACATAAAAATAAGTGTAAACATAAATTGCATGAGTATAAATGTGAATATGAATGTAAGTGTAAACATAAGTGTGTATGGGTATAAGTGTAAGTATAAACGTAAATTGCATGAGTATGAATGTGAATATGAATATAAGTGTAATCATAAGTGTATGAGTATAAACATAAGTATAAATGTAAACTGTATGAACATGAGTATAAGATAAACATAAGTGTATAAGTATGAATAAAATGTGTGAGTATGAATGTGAGTGTAAACATAATTGTATAAGTATGAATAAAATGTATGAGTATGAATCTTAGTGGAAGCATAATCTTTATAAATATGAATATAAGTAAAATGCACGAGTATCAACATGAATATGAATATAGTGTGTAAACATAAATGTATAAGGATAAATGTAAGTATAAACGTGTAATGTATGAATACGAATATAAGTATAAACGTAAATGTGTAAATGTGAATATAAGTGTAGACGTATAATTGTATGAATATGAATATACATTTGAATATAAGTATAACATAAATGTATAATTGTGAATATGAGTATAATGTAAAATGTATGAATATGAATATAAACATAAATGTGTAAGTATGAATATAAGTGTAGACATGAGATGTATAAGTACGAATATGAATATGAGTATAAGAAATAATGATTTTGTAAATGGTATTAATCGAAATATATGAATTTAAGCACATAAAAGATCAAGAAGTTTTGAGTATGAAAGAAAAGAAAACGTTTGATATGAGTGAGATTGTCGCATTATATTGACTAAAACGTGTAAGATGATATGCATGTGTAGTTGTTTGAGCAAAATGTGGAGTTTATTGAATCAAAATAGGTTGAGTTGACATGGAATGTAGAATCTAGTTTGTAAATGTAAAGAGAGTATAGAACATCTATTGGTTATGTGTGTTGTACTTTGTGAAAGAATGGAAATGCTACTCTTGTTTTAAAAGAATTTACATAAGTTGAAAATTGCCGGTTCCTATGAAGTTTTCTTGCCCACATGTTTTTTTAGTTCAATTGGCATATAGAGTAATGTTTGAAAAGGTTCCAGAAGTTAGTACGTTTGTATCGTTTTAAATGACCTTGCATTAAAGAAGAAATTCGAAGTTTAGAGGTTCTTGTGAAAATGTTAATCCTTAGAAAAGAAATTTGGTATATGAACTTAGTGATTGTTGAAAAGTGTTCTTAATAAAATATTTTATTGATTTTGTAAAGAGTTTTAGTGAACGATCGAACAATATTTGTAATATTTTGTAGGTGTGTACGAAAAGTTGGCTTGATTCCCAATTGAAAATAAAAATCTTTAGTATAATGATATGAGATGAGCGTGTTTTAATAATTACGTTGAATACGGAATTTTTGTGGGCATTGGATTTATTAGACCGACTAAGTTGATGAGCAGCATTTCGTAAAATTTTGAAAATCGAGGAACAAGCGTTTATGGCATAATTAAAAATTTCGTGTATGTGAGTTATGTGGAAATAGATTGTAGCATAAGAAATATGTTTAAATAAACCATGCATTTTGAAATAAATAGAGATTTTGACTAATGATAAACGATTTAGGTATCAACATGATCGTGTTTACATAATAAAGTCTATTTAAAAGAAAATCTTGGTAACGATCACCTAGGTAAGGGAATCACCCCTAATCCGTTGGTGAGGTCGTTGGAAGATGAGAAAAGAAGCGGAGTTAATCGTCAAGGTAAGGAAATCACCCCTATCTTGATGACATGTCTCCATCTTGGTGTTACAAGGAATATAAATAAAATTATGGGACTATTTGAAATCAGGCATGTGAATAATGTATAATTGTATAAAAACTTTAGTATGATGTGTGCGTAAAAAGTGAAATCTCAAAAATAATTTGAATTTGAAAAGAGAGGATTGCATCATACAAGATTGAGAATAGTAAAATGTAGGTTCGACTAAAACTTGGATGGTTCCAAAACAGAACTTTGACTAACCAAAGTGGTCGAAAAGTCTTTTGAATTTGAGAAGCATGCTTTGGCCTAATAGGTGAAATACTCTCGCCGACATGCCGGTTAACGGTATTCACCCTTCCTGTTACTACATGTCCCAATTCAATCGAAAATTCAAGACTTGGCGGGATTTATAGAAATCAAGGAGTGGGACTAGTCGACAAGATGCGGGTTTCACCCCTAACTTCACAACTTCGTACCCTAAGTGTGGTTGATACTCGTCGGGTCAAAATTTAATTTCGACACGTTGGCGAGGGTCCACTAGAATTTGAAATTGAAATTCTCCATCAAGGTGAGGACTTCACTCCTAACTTGATGGTGAATTTCGTGTAAAAAGAATGGGTGGATTGAAAGTCGTTCATGAAATTGTGGGTTTCACGCCTATTTTGGTGAAGTCGTCTCGTTTGTATAATACGAGTGTTTTCGAGTTTAGTATAATCGAGTAAAATGCCTTAGGAAGGGAGTATGCTAAGGAATAATAAAACAAGTATTAACACATAAGAAAGCATGTCAAGAATAGCACATAAAGATAAAAGTGGCATATATGTTTAAAAGACCAAAAGAGAATAAATAAGAAGCAAATAGAGTAGAATGCAAGTAGTTTCAAGCAAGACATAAGAATAAAGCTCTTAAACTATAGACTAGGTAAAAGCATTCCTACTTTTCCTAATTCCTTATAGTTATGGCTCTGATATCAATCTGTCACACCCCAATCGATGGTGGAAACATCGGGATGAGACGAACAACTTGCTCAAAACATCATAACACTATGTGACAATATAATTTAAATTAAATTTCATAAATTGCTAAAAATGTCATACAAGAGTCAAACATAAACAACATTGATTCAAACATACATTGACAAAATAAATTAATCTAAGTGTGTTTCTAGGTCCACCTAAATCTTGTTTCTTCACTTAGCATGTTGGGATTGAACCCTACAAAGGAACACATGATAAGAAAAGCCAAAACTGGTTCAGAACAGTGGATCACAATAAGTAGTGCTTGTACAAAGACTTTCCCCTTGACAGTGGTTATCCAGCAACAGATAGACTCTAAGTACTAATCCTCACAACTGCTGTTATCCAAAGTACTGATGAAGAATAAAAGACTGAAGCTCAATCTACTGATGTGTCCCAAGCACTGTTGAAGACCAAAGCTCTGCTCATCCAAAGAACTAATCATCTTATGAAGAAAGCACTGATGCTCAGCATCAGCGCTTAAGCTCAATAGTGGAATGAAGAATCAGTAGTTTATATTGTCAGTGTTGATGTTAACAGTGTTTAATATAGTCAGTGGTTGTATGTAACAGTGCTTAGAGTTTGTTAGGTGGTTAGATGTCACTTTCATGGTGACGTCAACAAAGATGCTCAATGGTTTAGGCTGTACTATAAATAGAACAATACTCTGTACTGTTCCATTGGCTCTTTCACCACAAGTCATTCTGTACGAACAAATCACTGAGCTCAAGCTGGGGGGGAGTTGAGTGCATGCATGCATAATTGAGTCTTGTAACAAATACAATCATTCGATTAATGAAATCATGCCTGCTTAAACTTTTCTTCCATTGATTGTGTGATTAAATTTTATTTCCATATTCCGCTGCATAATACTTGTTTCATCTTTCCTTTTCTTGTTAAACAACACAATCAGAAAACTCAGATCCTAACAATTGGTATCAGAGCTTAGGACAGTCAAATTTGATTTAATAATCATTTTGACGTAAAAGTTCAGCTCGAATTCATTGATACTTTCAGTTGTTCGTATTTAGTTGAAAAACAGAGTAAGGTATAATCACGTATAAAAGTTGATTATTCAAGACCTGTAAAATAATCAGAATGGCATCACAATCACACGACCCTCACAAAACAGGGACTCTCTTTAAACCACCGATGCTTGTCAGATCCGAGTAAAACATCTGGCAGCGTCGGATGGGTCATGTCGTTGCACAGCAAAATACCGGCTGTTGGAAACCAGTTATCTATGAACCAAACATTCCTATGGTTCCTAGTGCTGAGGATCCTAAAAGCTTTGTGCCTAAAAGCCTAGAAAACTACTCAGAACAAGATTTTCAAAAAATTGAACTAGATGCAAAGGCTTTTAGCATAGTAGCTTCAGCTCTTCCAAACGATATTTATGTTGGACTGTTACACTGTAACAGTGCCAAAGAGCTATGGGATGCAATAAAAGAACGGTTCGGTGGTAAAGAGGAGGTGTTAGAAAATAACAGAGAAGTTTTGAATCAACAGTATGAAACCTTTTGCCATGTGAAAGGAGAATCACTAACACAACAATTTGAACGTTTTAGTTGTCTCATTAGTGAACTGAAACTTGTTAAAGTTGATCTTACAAAATCAACCGTAAAGGTTTCTAAGGTCACTTCCTGAAAAATGGGACACAATTGCTTTTGTAACCAGAAACTCAGTTGGGTTCAAAGATTTAACACTGACTCAACTTCATGGTCGACTCCTCACCTATGAGAGAGAGTTGAATCAGAAAACGAAGTTCAGGGAAGGTTGCTGAAGACTATTCATTTGGTAGCACAACACTTCTTAGTCAAGAGGATTCTGGTAGTAGTAAGGATCAGAGTTATGATCATTACATTGACATAACTGCTGGTGGTGCCTTTAACAACTCTGATTCTTACTCAACTAACTATGCATTCACAGCTAGTAGTGAAAACCAGAATTCTGACAATCTATGCTTTGAACTCAATGATCTATAACATTTTGATCCCACTGATCTGGAGGAAATGGACATATTGTATCAATTGGCACTACTGAGTGTAAGAACCAGCAAATTCTATAAAAGAACAGGGAGAAAATTTCCAGGGTTACATGGGAATTTGAAAGTTGGGTTGGATAAATCAAAGATAAAGTGTTACAAGTGTAATAGGCTAGGACACTTTGCTTGAGAGTGTAGAAGTAACCAAAACAGTGGATCAATCATAACACACCCTAGCCCTAGACCTCAAAACTCACAAAACACTATGCACTATTACCAAAATACCCCTGCTTCTCATGTAAATACTGCTCATTATGCACACCCTGTAACACCTGTTCAAGTGCAATATGTTTAAACCACTATTTCTCAAATACAGTATGTCCAAGCCCCAGTTTCTCAGGTCCAATTGCAACAACATGCTACACAAACATCTGCTACAGCAGAGGCCAGTCAACAAAGCTTCCTTACCCAGGGCTTTGTTGATTGGAGTAGCATGCCTTATGAAATAACTGATGAAAACTTTGCTCTATTTGCTAAAAATGATGCTCCTATTGATGAATTCTGTTTTGTAGCATTAGAGTCAATTCCTGAAGGGCTGGAAACTGAAAAAGGAGAATCCAGTGCTGAAACAGTGGATGAGATTACTGAAGCAGTGGTTACAGCTGTTGTTGGTGAACATCTGATGGAGAAGGAAGTCAAACCACTGTTAGAGCCTCTTGCTGACCCTTGGTGCAAGGAAGATGAGAAAGAGAAAGAAAAATAGCACAACAGTGATTGTGAAAATGTTTGTGATTGTGCCATGATGGCTGCAACTAAGGTATCACCTCAGGTTTTACAAAACCTATGTTCAGAAAAATGCATCATAGCATTTGGTAATGTTAAAGAGGTGAATGAAAACCTTAGAGACAAGATCTTAAAAGATGAAATACAATTTGAAAGGTCTGTTAAAGAACTTAAAAACAAATTGTTTGAAAAGGAAAGTGAAATTTGCAGACTCAAGCATGAGCATAACATAACCAAAGACCAACTTCAGGCTATGATAGAAAAATATCAAAACTTGTTAAAAGGAGTTGGAATCCACCCAAATCACATGTGAAAAATGGGTGGAATCCTGCAAAGGTTATGAGGTTATGCTTGAAAAACAGATCAAAAGCAATGTAAAATTTGGCATAGGTTTCAGAAAAAATGATCAAATTAAAAACACTACTGCAAATGAGTCTGTTCAAAACACTATTGAGATAATTCCAACAAACAAGGATGGTCAAGAAATAAAAATAACTGATAAAAATGGTAACAAAATCACTCTTGAAAGACCAGAGGTGTCCTCAAATTTTGAGGAGGTTGAAAAGTATCAATTCAAACACACTTGGTCAGATGAGTGTGACATCCTTGAGAATTTCAAAACCATGGATTTTTCAACAGTTGATGGTGTGAAAGCACCTAAGGCAAAAGTAATTCCTCTTAAGGACATCCCAACAGTGGTTCAAAACTCTGTTGCAAAGGAGTCTGAAAAGAAGAAAAAGAGAGAAAAGGTTAAAAACTTGTTTTGTGACTTCTGTGAAAAGAAAAATCATTCAACAAAAGATTGTTTTCATTTAAAGGCTTATGACATTAACAAAACAAGCATCATTAAGCCTTCAAATAGCTGTTCTGTCTGTGGTAAAACCAACCATGTTACTCAGGAGTGTGTGTATCTTAAAACCTTTGATGTCAAAAGGAATGAGTACACTTCAAAAACACCCATGAGCTCATCAAAACAACCTGTCATGAAACAACAACCATTTGTATCTGTCCAAAGAGCTGTTACAAAACAGCTGAACAAAAACACTGCTCTAAGAGATGTGCAAGTGACAGATGCACCACCTGCCAACCAATTCCAAAGAGGAAAAGGTCAACCTCCATACCAAAGGGTCCCACATGTTTATGAGGCTTATAAAAGGCCTTCTAAACCAAAAGTGAACAGACATCCCTTTGGATATCAACAACTGATAGGAAATGGCTCCCAATAGTGGTTAGAGAGAAATGCTACAAAAGCTATCCAAACCCCTGATCTAACTACTGTCCATGTTCCTGGACTTGACTCTGACACTGTTGTGACCCCATCCAAAGCCTTATTAGCTTTGGAGACCCTCCTGAACTAATTATTTACTTGTTGTGCAGGGAGCTTCTGCATGCTTAGATAGTCTTTGGTATGTAGATAGTGGACGCTCTAGGCACATGACTGGATGTAGAGCCCTACTCAAAGAATTCAAAACTCATGGAGGGGGTGATATATCTTTTGGTAATAATAGTAAGGGTAAGGTTTTGGGGTCTGGAACAGTTCAGTTTGGAAAAGTCAAGTTTGAAAATGTTAATTTGATTGATAATCTGAAATTCAACCTCCTCAGTGTCTCACAAATGAGTGACAAAGGCTATGGGTCATTCTTTACTAAGGAGAGTTGCAAAATTGTTGGACCAGAAATGGTCAAAAAGATTGAAGAAATAATAGACAAAGGAAAAACCCAACTTGATGCTCAAAGAAGTGGCAATGTTTATGTAGTTGATTTGTCAAAAAAGAGCCCTATGACTGATGCCTGTCTATTCTCAGCTGCCTCTAACAAAGAGACAGAATTATGGCACAGAAGATTGGGGAACACAAATCTCAAGACAATCACTGCTTTGTCAAAACAAGGCCTTGTAAGAGGTCTTCCACAAAAATTGTTCACCTGTCCAGAGCATTGTGTTTCCTGTTTAAAAGGAAAACAACATAAAAGCTCATTTAAGTCCATTGAAGAGTCCAAAATAACCAAGTGCTTTCAAATGTTGCACATGGATTTGTTTGGCCGAGTAAAAATCATGAGCCTTAAAAAGAAAAGATACTGTTTGGTAATTGTAGATGATTTTTCTAGGTTTACATGGACTTATTTCTTACATTCCAAAGATGAGACTGCAGGCATTTTGCAAGACTTTCTCAAGCATGTTGAAAAACAATTTGACCTGCCAGTAAAAGTCTTTAGGAGTGATAATGGCACAGAATTCAGAAATAGGGAGTTGGATGAGTTTTATGTGTCAAAAGGGATTGTAAGGCATTACAACATCCCAAGGACACCAGAACAAAATGGGGTTATTGAAAGGAAGAACAGAACATTGATTGAAGCAGCAAGAACCATGCTTGCAGATTCAGGTTTGCCATTAACTTTCTGGGCAGAGGCTGTAAACATTGCCTGCTATGTCCAGAACAGAGTTTTGATCAACCCTAGGCATCAAAAGACTGCCTATGAAATTTTGTATAAAATTAAACCACTGATTTCATACTTCAAAGTCTTTGGCTGTCCATGTTTCATTTGAAACTTAAAAGATTCAATATCAAAGTTTGCAGCCAAAGTAGATTGTAGATACCATCTGGGATACTCAACCACTACTAAGGCCTATAAAGTGTTTAACACTAGGACTAAGTGTGTGGAAGAGACTTGGAATGTTAAGTTCAATGAACTTTCATCTCTGAAAATCCCAGCAAATCCTGCTGAATTGTTTGATTTAGATAAATTCACTTTTGAAGATGTGTCTGTCAAGACTAACCATGCAGGTACACCACAATCTCCACCATTAGACAATGGATATGAAGTTGTGATTCCACAACAGAAATTCACTTCCCTAACCAGAGCTGCAGATGTTCAAAATAGCTTTCAAAGCTCAACCACTGCTACATCAACAGTTGTGGACCAAAGTAGCCCTTCAACCTCTGTCACCATATCCTCAACCACTGTTGATAAAAATCTACAAACTGTGGATAAAAATCAACCTTGTGTCACACCAATTCCACCTATTCCTCCACCTCCATTTCAAACAGATGTTGGTTCTTAAAAGTCACCAACAGATGTTAGCACAGATGATTCACATCTGCAGCTTTCACCATTCAATGCCATTATTCCATACCAGGGAGATTTAATCTTCCTAAAATCCCATCCACCAGATCAAATCATTGGCAACATCAATGAAGGGGTGCTCACCAGAAGTCAATTCCATAACATTTGTCTTTTTGTTGGCTTTCTATCACTCCATCAACCAGTCAAGTACCAAGAGGCACTGAAAGACAACAGTTGGGTAGAAGCCATGCAGGAAGAGCTCCAATAGTTTAAAAGACAACAAGTATGGGAACTTGTTCCACTGCAAGAGAATGTGAGTCCTATTGGCACAAAATGGGTCTTCAAAAATAAAACTGATGAAAGAGGCATTGTTGTCAAGAATAAAGCTAGGCTTGTGGTTCAGGTTTCAGACAGGAAGAAGGCATTGACTATGATGAAACTTTTGCCCCTGTAGTAAGATTAGAAGCTATCAGACTATTCCTAGCCTTTGATGTTAACCACAACATAAAGGTGTTTCAAATGGATATCAAATGTGCCTTCCTCTATGTTAAGATTCAAGAAGAGGTATATGTTTGTCAACCTCCTGGTTTTGAGGATCCATTTTATCCAAATCATGTCTACAACCTAAATAAAGCCTTGTATGGCTTGAAACAAGCACCTAGAGCCTGGTATGAAACTCTATCCACTTTTCTTATCTCTATTGGCTTCACAAGAGGCAAAATTGACAAAACACTGTTTTTAAAATGGAGAGGAAAAGATTTGATGATTGTCCAGATTTATATCGATGACATAATTTTTGGAAGCACATGTACCAAAATGTGTGAAGAGTTGAGGAGACTCATGACAGCTGAGTTTGAGATGAGTGCAATGGGTGAACTACAGTGCTTTCTTGGTCTCCAAATAAAGCAACTGCAAAATGGTACTTCCATTCATCAAGGCAAATATGCCAAAGAACTTTTAAACA
Organism: Helianthus tuberosus; assembly: GCA_030545235.1. Classification (NCBI taxonomy): domain Eukaryota; kingdom Viridiplantae; phylum Streptophyta; class Magnoliopsida; order Asterales; family Asteraceae; genus Helianthus; species Helianthus tuberosus. Next base: position 15,887 of record JARYGA010049591.1, read on the forward strand.
AATTTGAGATGAATGATTGTAAACCATGAAGTACACCCATGGCAACCACAAAGATAGTCATGTCTGATGAAAAGGATGATTTGGTTGATCAAAATCTTTATAGAAGCATGATTGGGTCTTTATTGTACCTAACTGCATCTAGGCCAGACATCATGTTTGCAACATGTGTTTGTCCAAGATCCCAATCAGCCCTTAGAAAGTCAAATCTTATTGCTGTAAAAAGGATATTCAGATACATAAAAGGTGCTCCCACACTTGGTATCTGGTATCCAGCTGATGGAAATATCAAGCTTTCAGGTTTCTCAAACAATGACTTTGCTGGATGTAACACAACAAGGAAGTCCACTTCAGGAGGGTGTCAATTCCTAGGCAATTGCTTGGTGTCTTGGCAAAGCAAAAAGCAAGCAGCTGTTTCAACATCCACTACTGAGGCAGAGTATATTGCTTCTGCAAGCTGCACAACCCAACTGTTATGGCTTCAAAACAACTGCTGGATTTTGGTATCACTGCTTTAAAGACACCTCTCATGTTAGACAGTCAAGAAACATAAAATATCATCAAAAATCCAGTTTCACATTCAACCACCAAGCACATTGACATCAGACATCACTTTGTGAGGGATTGCTATGAAAAAAAGGTTTGATTTCTCTGTATCATGTTCCAACTAAAGATCAGCTGGCAGATGTGCTAACAAAAGCATTAGACACATCCACCTTTGAAAGCTTGATCTCTAGAATTGGTATGCTAAACATGGAATAACAGGCAAAATCCTGTTTTTCTATGAATAAAGCATTAAAATGTTTTCAGAAAATAAAAAATCCATCCTTAAAAATAGTTAAAAATGAAAGTTTTCATTAATCCTTAAAAGTCTGTTGCAACCACTGTTTTAATTCAAACATCTGATTGGTAAAAGTTATCCACTGCTGAAAGACAACCTCTGTTTCTTCATTTTTCATGTTGGCCACTGTTGACTAAACTTCAGTGTTTCAAACACTGTTGGCTATCCACTGATAGTTAAAAACAGCCACTGCTCACATCATTGATGACATCCACTGATATTGTCCATCAGTTGTTTCCTAAACAACTATCATCCATTTCCATCAGAGGTTGTCACGTGGACAGATCTTAGTCGTCCGATCTTTGTAACCGCTGCCACGTCAGCATTCACTTTTCACTTTATAAAACCCTGATTAAAACCACAATCAGAGGTTACACTGCCGTATCGAATTCAAAATTCTTTCAAAAACAGTTTCCAACTTTCATTCATCTTCTCTAATTCGCAACTTTCCTCGAATCACCATGGCACTTTCTCTCAAAAACCCTCATAACTATCTGTGCACCCTTGAGAAAACAAGTAAAAACACATATTTCCACTCAATCATTGATACTTTTTCATCCTCAAAGTACAAAACTTTGTTGACCTGCAACGCACCTATTTTCCAAGAAACCCTACGAGATTTTTGGACAAATGCAAAATTAGAAATTCAAGACAACAAGCCTTGGGCTATTACATCGAAAGTAGGTGGAATTCAGGTTGCTATTACACCACAAACCATCTCTGAAGTTTTTGAGATGAATGATCATACAGGTAAAAATTCTTTTCCCAAAGATAAGTATCAGACAGATCTCATCGAAAGAGGGTATGTGGGACAAATGAAAAAAGCTACTTTACAAAAGGGAAATTTCCCACCTCCCATGAAATTTTTATTTCCTACACTGCTTAAGTGTGTTTCTAATAAAACAACTGCTTTCAACGAAATTCCATTGAAAATTCAATACTTGGGATATGCTATAATGGCAGAAACTGATTTTAATTACTCCCAAGAGATTTTCAATGATATGGTTAAAAATTTTAATAATATAAAAGAAAAGAAGAAACCATTTTTGTTGTTTCCAAGATTTTTGAGCTACTACTTACAACAGAAAATCCCAAGGGATAGTGCACAAGTGCTTATCCAAGGTGCTTCTTGTCAAATAAATAGCCTTTCTTCTGAAACTTTTACAAGGCTATCAGAGTCAAAATCTTCTGAAACACAAACAGAGGAACCTGAGCAAACTTTGGATAAGTCCACATCTGCTCCTCAGGTTTCTGCTGTTGAGCCCACTACTCTTGGTGACCACAGCAGCACAACCACTGCTGTGCAACCCCCCCCCCCCCCCCAAAAAAAAACTCCCAAAAGACCAAAAAGAAAATATCCAAACAGCCCCCCAAACCCTCTAAAAAGGACCTTCTGGAAGATGAGATCCCAGAAGTTAATCCAGTGACAACACAAATGTCACAAATAACCACTATTGCTACTTCCTCACAACAGTTGGAAAGATCTCCACCCCAAGCCTTAGCTCCTCCTTCCTCACAAAAGGAACAAGTTGTAAGCACAGGGACACCACTCTATGATACATTACCCTCACTTGAGAGTATGTTCAATAGCCCTGCTCCCGGGGTAAATTCTCTTTCCAATCCTGTCCCTACAATCACATTACCACCATCCATTTTACCTCTGTTGAAAGCTTTGGATATGGATCAGACACAAATCAGTTCTTCTCAACAACCCATCACTAAGAATATACTCCAACAAGTGACTGAGTCTAATTCCTCTACCTTTGCTAACCCATCAACAGTTGAGGAGGTTACACCCCTAGAGTTACAAGGAACTCTTGGTGGTAGTTCAATTGGAGCAGCTACTACAGGTGTTGAATCCACTGATTTACACCTGGACAGTAGTTTCATTAGTCAGACTCCCTTGAAGGCAATTTCTTCCTTGGGAACCAAGGTAACCACTGGTGTGTTCAAGTTAACCACTGGTGTGATTACTAAGGTAACCACTGCTGAAGAAAGAAGTCCCCAGTACCAAGAAAAAGGGGCATCAGTGGATGAACCATTGGAGACTTCTCCTGGTCCAACTGCTGATACAACCACTGCTGGTGAGAAATCAGATGATCCCATTAAATTGGGTGATGGTTTAAAATATCAGGATTTGAAGGAGAGAGTTACCAATATTGAAACATATCTGGCAGGTATCAAAAATATGCTGCAACAGTTGTTACAATCATCAAAGTCTCAATCCACTGTTTCATCATCTACTACCACAACAAGTGAGCTATTATTGATACACAATGTCTATCGCCTACATCATCAGTCTATGTCGTGTCAATTATGTGTAAAAATGTCAAAAATGTAAAGTTTATGTGTTTTATGTCCAGTTCACACGAACTGATGTGTATGATGGTCAGGTCGCACGAACTGGAGATGCCAGTTCATGTGATGTGGAGTGTTGTCTTCGTGCGGACTGGATAGCCTATAAATAGGTTAGTTCTGTTTTTCATTTGTAACTTTCCAGAGAATCTTGCCACGAAGTGCTGACGAATTCTCTCTGTACGAAAATGTTTTATATGAATGAAGAACATGTTTAAAGTGACTTTCTACTCTTCTACTCCTATTCTAACACTGATTGACGGTTTCTAGTCTGATTCTGCCTTTCTAGAGACCAGATCTGACTCTGATTGACTCGTATTGGACGATTCTTCGATCCTACAAGTGGTATCAGAGCTCAGGATGAGCCAGATCTGTTGATAGCAGTGTTTTGAACGGTTTAGAACTTCATACTTCTACTCTTTCTTGGATTTTTAGACGAATTCATGGACAAAATGGACTGAATTTTGGATATTAGGTGTAAAACATTATTTTGATCAATCATACAAAGTTACAGACCATAAATCTGTGACAACTGTACTCTGTAATCGATGTACGATGTAAAACAATGATGATTATTAATAAAACAATGTGATTTGGTGTTATTATACGTGTTTTGATGTTATTATGTGTGTATTTGTGTTTGGTGAATTTTCAATTCGATTCGATTCCGATTTCAAGCTTTAAATTGCTTTCTAGAAGGTTATACACGCACCGAAGCGTAAATATAACCAGTGTAATACAAAAAACACTCTAGAATAGTGGAATAGGCTTAACACACCTTAAATAACCTCCACATAACTTAGAAATAAGCTTTGGATGGTTTGGTGTGGCGAAATCAAGTTTATTCGCTTACAAGGACTAATTTCGACAAACTGCAAAAGTATGCCGATTTGTACTGTAACGAACATTCCGGAACATGACCATAAGTTAAACATACCCTAAATATCCTTTACATAGCTTAGAAATAGGCTTTGAGGGGTTCGGTGTGCTAAAACAAACTTTTTGGTCATTCAGGGACTAAAAGCGTCAAAAAGTGCATAAGTTTGCATTTTCGCGCATATCTTACGTTCTGAATATATCCGGACATCCAAAAATTTATGTAATCATTAAAATATTTTATTTTAGTGTTTGGCATAAGAAAATTCCATTCATCGCTTAATTTGGATCGTCTTTGCGTTCGTTACGACTTCCGTCGTAATTAACCGAACAACGCAACCGTACGGCCAAACGAACCAACACCCGAGATGTTTTCAAGCATATTTCATGTTCCCTATGTTTTAACATCATTTTGGAGCTTGAAAATGGGTTTGACGGGTGTTAGAAGTGCCGATACGCAACGAAACAAGGTGCAGGGGCTAAACTGTAAATAAGTGAAAGTCGCTGGTCTACAGGTCCCTTACGGACCGTATGGACCAGAAGCTTACGGTCCGTAAGCTTGTGCCAGCACCACAGAATTCAGAAACTTCCATTCCAGCTCTTGCAACTGGTTTTAGACATGGTTTTTGCAATCTATGGACTTGTTTGCCTGTTTTGCTAATGCCCAACCTTAGATTAACAAGTGTATGGCCAAGATTTGAGCTTCACAACACTTGGAATGATCCTAGAACTCCTAATTTACTATAAATAGCAAGGCCCTCTTGCTCATTTCTCACACTTGAATCTGAAATCAGCTCTAAGTTGGGGTGTTTGCACTTCATACCTGAGCTATTTTAGATCAAACATCTTTCTTGGACCCTTTGTAAGTCCTCTTCTTGCTTGTTCTTGTATTTCAAGCATTAAAGTCAAACAAGTTTGACTTTCAGCTTTGACCAGTCAATGGTCAACACAAAGTTCCGTTGAACTTTGCAATGTGCGCGTAATCACGATGGTTATAGTCCCTTATGACTATACCTACTGATTACCACGTTGACTAGGCATAGTGACGAGTCGTAGTTTCGGCCAAAATGCGTGTTTATGCGTATTTTGTAACCAAACTACTCTAGGGTATCAAAACCGTTTGTTTTGATATCAAAACCTGTTTTCTAACTTAACTAAACATGTTCTAGCATGTTTAGCTCGTCACTTTTAGTTTAGTGCTTGTGTAGAGTCGTAAGTCAAGCGGACTAAACACCCGCTTAGACTTTCGAACACGACCTGTTTGGTCGATCATTAGGATCCGACCAAACATGTTTAGTGACCATAGTAGCATAGGGAATAACCTTTCGAGGTTATACCATATGGTCACCTAGTTTAGGTAGTTGTATGATAAGTAGTTTATATGCCTTAGGTAAATGACCAAAATGCCTTTTTCATGCATAATTGGTAATTAAGCATATGTAACATAAACTTTTGTCACGTAACTGATTATGCAACATATTTAAACATGTTTAGGCATATAACACTTGTCATAGGACTAGTTAGACGTCTCGAATGCGCTTTTGCGCGCACGACACGTTAAAGTAGCGTAAGCTATCTTAATTGGTCGCAACGGGTCGAAAACACTTAGGTTAGGTTCCGATTTAGGATGCAGGCTTTGTTAAACCATATCACATGAGTTCCAACACTCATTTGGTTTACAAGACCTCATTCTATCCGATCTTTCGATTTAGGTGTTTATTGTTTGACTAGTGATTCGATTACTAGGTGCTGTTTGATTTCTCTGGTTTGCTCGAGTTTGTTGAAGTTCTATTGATTGAGGATACTTTGCACTCCAAGTGAGTACATAGTTCCCCTATTTTACAGTTTTCAATTGTTTTGGGGTGATTCATATGTGCTAAATGTTTTCGAGGTTTTAACGATGGTTTTCAAAACGATTTTCGATATTATAACGATGATTTCAAAAACGATTAAGATGGTTTATACTAAACTAATAACGATTTCAATAAAGTGAATAAACTAGTTCGTTGTATTTACATAACGAATGGCATTCATTAGCATTGATCAAGCCGACCAGTATTAGGTTATGGTACCATAGGATATGACAAATCCCATTATCGTACTGCACCCATGGTTATGTGTGGGTTAGGTGGGTAATGACTGAATCTGAATGTTAATTTACCCTTTGGTGGTTTATTAATGCGAGAGCGAAATAGTCGAGTCGCGAAGGTTTGAATGTTATTAGCGAGGCGACCACAAATAGTTTTCACACTTAAAACGAGGATGATTTAAACGATTTAAACGAATTAACGATTTGGGAACGATTCATACGAGATTAAACGAGTTGGATAAACGATTGGTTTTTGGTTAAGTGTTTAGATAACGGGACGGGTGTAATGTAGTGAAAACATGGTAGATACGCCGCTGGTACTTCTTATATATAAGTGTTTTCAACATATTACATACCGTGGCGTTATTTAGTTCACTTGGGTAAACGATTTTGGAACGATGTCACACAAACGAGGTTTTCGAAATGTTATAAACCATACGAGTTTTATTAACGAGTTTTATTAACGATTTAATACGAGATGTTTTACAATTTGCTTTATTAAAACAAATGTTTTTGGGTTAAGAATCATGGCTACGAGGTTTTATAAACTATAACCCGCTTGATTTGAGTTGGTTAATTAAGTTGCAATATTATACACTTTTCAAAACAAGGTTTTTAATAAAGTATTGCAACATTTAAACCAACCATGAATCCGACACTCCTAGAAAACCTATGTACTCGCCAGCATTTCTTTGCTGACTTTGTTTTCACATATATTTCAGGTGTTGATGCTTGATGATGATTACTAGGATGCATGAGTCACATAGGATCTGGACGAGGCCTTAGTGACATAATAACAATATTAGTCGATATGTAACTTGTTTGTTTGTGTTAAGACAATGTTAATGTTTAATTTTATCAATAAAACGAAACACTTTTTGTATCCATGGTTATGAAACGATAATTCTGCCATGACACTCCCCGACGTTTCCGCCGCGGTTTTATTGTTTTAATGCGGTCGGGGTGTGACAGAAGAAGTTGGTATCAGAGCCAATGGTTATAGGGAATTAGGTTATTAGTAATGCTTTGACCTAGACTATAACTCTTAGGACCCTAACGCAAAGAATTTTGCGTTTAGATTTTTAAAACAAAACTGTCACCTACCCTTAGTTGATAACCACAACGAGAACACAATTTTCGAATCCGCTTTGAAAACTAATCATCTGTTCTAGGATGATTGATTACTAGGTTTTGAAGCCTTTGTTATAAGGTTTTGAACCCTTTAAGTTTTCAAAATCTTGTCAAAGTTTGGGGCTAAATAATGTGAACACGTGCAAATTGGAAGAGTGAATGCCTGTATCCTGAGTTTTCTGTCTAAGGCTAGAGTGTTCGTACAAATCCACATAATCGGACCAGTCACTCTTACCTGGGAACTCTTGGGGTGAGTGTTCACTTATAGGCGAGCATGTCTCCGGCAATACGTTATATTGACCTATTTACTTTGATTAGTCATCGCGTGTCGTTTGTTTGTTCGAGGTAACGAACAAATGATCGCCTTCCTGGTGTTTTGTTGATACCTCTTTTACTTTTCCTAATTATCAACCTCACTCGTTTCTCATATCTCATTGTTAGACCATGCCTCCTCGACGTGAAGCACAATCTTTTACTATTGAAGAAATCGCAGCCCTGGTCTCTCAGCAAGTGGCTGCTGTGCTTCCCGGTGTTGTAACCCAAGTCCACGAGATATACAACAACAATAATAACAACAATAATGCACCATGTAACTTCAAGAATTTCAATTCTGCTAAGCCACTAAAGTTTCCTGGGTCGCAAGGAGCAACTGCGCTCCTGCAGTGGTTTGAGAGTATCGAGAGCACATTCAGGCATGTGCAGTGTCCGAATGCGCATAAGGTTGAATTTGCTTCAAGCGTGTTTGAGAAGCGAGCGCTTACCTGGTGGAATATTATGCGCGATAGGGGTGCCGAAGTGGCGTTGGCACAACCATGGGAAGAACTTCGAGCTCTCATGATGAAAGAGTTTTGTCCCCGTCACGAGGTTCGAGCTTTGGAACGAGAGTATGACGATTTAAAGCAAGATGGGGCTGAGCACCGTGCGTACACGGATCATTTTGAGGAACTCAGTCTATTGTGTCCCACCATGGTTATCCCACCAGAGAAAGCAATCGAGAGATATATCGATGGTCTACCCGATTCTATGATGGATATTGTGACCGGTGTTAATCCGACTATCCTTCGTCAAGCGATCGAGTTGTCTGCTACCCTGACTGAGACTCAAGTCAGGAAGGGTAAACTCACCCGCAAGGGTGATAAAAAGAAGGCGACTGATTCTGGGAAGGACAAGAAAAAGGGTAAGGGTAAAGAAGGAGAGTCGTCGAGGAAATCGAGGAAGCGAAAGGGTGCCCAGAATTTTGCTGTTACGGCACAGACTGATCAGAACCCACCGACTCAACCTCCTGCGAAGAAGGCATATGCTGGTACCGCACCTCATTGTGCTCGCTGCAACGGTCATCATGTTGCACATCAAGCTTGTAAGCAGTGCACGACGTGTGGTAAACTTGGGCATCTGGCCAATGTTTGTCGTTTAGGAAAAAATCAGGTTGCCCAGGTTCAAGCTCCGGTACAAGGGAATGCTGCTAGATTCCCACCAGGTTCATGTTTCAATTGTGGAGAGTTTGGTCACTTCCGCAACAACTATCCGAGGCTGGCGAATGCAAACGCGAATGCTAATGCGAACCCGAATGCGAACGTCAACGCGAACGTGAATCCTGCTCGAGGGCGAGCAAACAATTTGAATGCAAACGAAGCAAGGGCTTACAACGAGGTGGTGAATGGTACATTTCTTGTTAATAATCGACCTGCATCTATTCTCTTTGATTCTGGTGTCGATAGAAGTTTTGTTTTGTTATCTTTTGAACCTTTGCTTGCGAATACCTAGAACTAAATTGAGGAAACCCTTATCTGTCGAAGTTGCTACTGGTAAACCTCTTGTTCTCGATTCTGTTATTCGCGATTGTCAGTTGAACCTTGATAACCATCTTTTTCCTATTGACCTCACACCGATGCAACTTGGGAGCTTCGACGTTATCATTGGAATGGATTGGTTAACCAAACACCACGCTAAGGTGGTTTGCTTCGATAAGATTGTTCGTATCCCTTTGTCTTCTGGCGAAATTCTAGTAGTTCGTGGCAAGAAACCTTCAGGTGGACTGAAGCTTATGTCGTGTATGGAAGCTCAGAGGTATTTGAGAAAAGGATATGTTGTTTTTTTAGCACATGTCACCGAGGAGAAAGGCAAGAGCAAGAGTATTCAGGATATTCCGATTGTTCGGGATTATCCAGAGGTGTTTCCTGATGAACTGCCTGGTTTGCCTCCAGTTCGTCAAGTCGAATTTCATATTGACCTTGTACCCAATGCCAATCCGATTGCGAAAGCACCTTATCGTCTTGCACCGTCAAAGATGCAAGAGTTATCAAAACAGCTTCAAGAGTTATCTGATAAAGGATTCACCCGTCCGAGTTATTCACCTTTGGGAGCTCCTGTCCTCTTCGTGAAAAAGAAAGACGGGTCTTTTCGAATGTGTATGGATTATCGTGAGCTTAATAAGCTTACCATCAAGAATCGATATCCCCAACCTTGAATTGATGATCTCTTCGACCAGCTGCAAGGTGCTTCGTGTTTTTCTAAGATCGATCTGCGTTCTGGGTATCATCAACTTCGTGTTCTCGAAGAAGATATTCCCAAAACTGCTTTCCGCACGAGATATGGGCATTACGAGTTCACTGTCATGCCTTTTGGTTTGACGAATGCCCCAGCTATCTTTATGGACTTAATGAATAGGGTCTGTAAACCTTCTTTAGACAAGTTCATTATTGTGTTCATCGACGATATTCTCATTTATTCGAAGACTCGAGCCGATCACGAGCAACACCTTCGCTTAACGTTGGAACTCCTTAAGAAGGAACAAATTTTCGCTAAATTCTCCAAGTGTGAATTATGGCTTAAAGAAGTTCAGTTTCTGGGTCATATAGTCAACGAGCAGGGTATTCATGTGGATCCATCCAAGATTGTTGCTATCAAGGATTGGAGTACGCCGACGACACCTAAAGAGATTCGATCTTTTCTTGGTCTTGCTGGTTATTATCGTCGTTTCATTTCTAATTTCTCGAAGATTGCGGTTCCACTCACTGCTTTGACTCAGAAGAATAAGCCTTTTGAGTGGGGACCCAAGCAAGAAGAAGCGTTCCAAACGCTGAAGCAGAAGTTATGTAATGCTCCTGTTCTATCTCTGCCCGAGGGAAGCGATGATTTCGTTGTCTATTGCGATGCGTCCAACTTAGGCCTTGGTTGCGTCCTCATGCAATGAGGTAAGGTTATAGCATATGCATCTAGACAATTGAAAGTTCACGAGAAGAACTATACGACTCATGATCTTGAGTTAGGAGTTGTGGTTTTCGCGCTTAAAATCTGGAGACACTACCTCTATGGAATGAAGTGTGTGGTTTTCACAGACCACAAAAGTCTCCAGCATATTCTTAATCAGAAAGAGCTGAACATGAGGCAACGACGTTGGGTTGAACTCTTGAACGATTACGATTGCGAGATTCGCTACCATCCTGGTAAGGCGAATGTCGTAGCCGATGCGCTTAGTCGAAAAGAGCGAGTCAAGCTTCACTCTGTCCAAGCTCTATCCGACATCCAATCTCGTGTCCTTCAAGCTCAACGATCCTGTGTGATCAAAGGCTTATTGAAAGATGAGCTACCGCTTCAACTTGAGCTTAAGCTCGAAAGGAAAGACGATGGTTTACTCTACTTCAAGGATCGTTTGTGGGTTCTGAAACAAGACGATCTTCGCACCCTAGTGATGGACGAATCTCACAAGTCTCGATATTCTATCCATCCTGGTGCTGATAAAATGTACAAGGATCTTCGTACTCAGTACTGGTGGCCTGGTATGAAGAAGGATGTTGCCTTGTATGTATCAAAATGCCTAACTTATCTCAAAGTCAAGGCTGAACATCAACGACCTTCTGGTTTGCTTGTACAACCAGAGATACCGGTTTGGAAGTGGGAGAACATTGCGATGGATCTTATCACTAAGTTACCGCATACATCTAAAGGTCATGATGCTATTTGGGTTGTTATCGATCGATTAACGAAATCAGCTCATTTTATTCCAATTCACGAGGATCTATCTGCTGATAAATTGGCAAAGATTTATGTTGATGAGATTGTATCACTACATGGTGTTCCTTTGGATATCATCTCTGATCGCGATGCCCGATTTTCATCTCATTTCTGGAAGACCATGCAATCTGCTATGGGAACCCAACAAAATCTAAGCACTGCTTATCATCCCCAAACAGATGGACAATCTGAGAGGACGATTCAAACTTTGGAGGATATGCTTAGAGCATGCGTGATAGACTTTGGTGGTAATTGGGATTCTCATCTGCCATTGATCGAGTTCTCTTACAACAATAGTTATCATGCTAGTATTAAAATGGCACCATTCGAAGCTATCTACGGTCGAAAATGTCGTTCACCTGTCTGTTGGAACGAGACCGGTGAAGCTCAGCTTACTGGACCTGAGCTCGTTCTGGAAACAACAGACAAAATCAAGAAAATCCGCGATAATCTTGTGACAGCTCAAAACCGTCAAAAGAGTTATGCAGATTTACGATGCAAGCCCTTAGAATTTCAAGTCGAAGACCGTGTCCTACTCAAGGTGTCACCTTGGAAGGGAGTGGTGAGATTTGGAAGGAAAGTAAAACTTGCACCTCGATATGTGGGACCATTTAAGATTGTGGAAAGAATTGGGAAGGTTGCCTATCGACTAGAGTTACCTCCAGAGCTTGGAAATATTCACCCGACTTTTCACGTGTCCAATTTGTGAAAGTGTTTAGCTGACTCTGATCTTCACATTCCTCTCGACGAGATCCAAATCGATGAAACGATGCACTTTGTCGAGAAACCAGTGGAGATCGTGGACCGTACTTTCAAACAGTTGAAGAACAAACGGATTCATTTGGTTAAAGTTCGTTGGGAGTCCAAACGTGGCCCAGAGTTTACTTGGGAACGTAAGACCAAATGAAGGCAAAATATCCGCATTTGTTTTCACAAGCTTCCTCTAAATAAAATTTCGGGACGAAATTTCCTGAAGTAGGGGAGACTGTGACAACTGTACTCTGTAATCGATGTACGATGTAAAACAATAATGATTATTAATAAAAAAATTTGCTTTGGTGTTATTATATGTGTTTTGATGTTATTATGTGTGTATTTGTGTTTGGTGAATTTTCAATTCGATTAGATTCCGATTTCAAGCTTTAAATCGCTTTCTGGAAGGTTATACACGCACCGAAGCGTAAATATAACCAGTGTAATACAACAAACACTCCGAAATAGTGGAATAGGCTTAACATACCTTAAATAATCTCCACATAACTTAGAAATAAGCTTTGGATGGTTTGGTGTGGCGAAATCAAGTTTATTCGCTTACAAGGACTAATTTCGACAAACTGCAAAAGTATGCCGATTTGTACTGTAACGAACATTCCGGAACATGACCATAAGTTAAACATACCCTAAATATCCTTTACATAGGTTAGAAATAAGCTTTGAGGGGTTCGGTGTGCTAAAACAAACTTTTTGGTCATTCAGGGACTAAAAGCGTCAAAAAGTGCATAAGTTTGCATTTTCGCGCATATCTTACGTTCTGAATATATCCGGACATCCAAAAATTTATGTAATCATTAAAATATTTTATTTTAGTGTTTGGCATAAGAAAATTCCATTCGTCGCTTAATTTGGATCGTCTTTGCGTTCGTTACGACTTCCGTCGTAATTAACCGAACAACGCAACCGTACGGCCAAAGGAACCAACACCTGAGATGTTTTCAAGCATATTTAATGTTCCCTATGTTTTAACATCATTGTGGAGCTTGAAAATGGGTTTGACGGGTGTTAGAAATGCCGATACGCAACGAAACAAGGTGCAGGGGCTAAACTGTTAATAAGTGAAAGTGGCTGGTCTGTAGGTCCCTTACGGACCGTATGGACCAGAAGCTTACGGTCCGTAAGCTTGTGCCAGCACCACAGAATTCAGAAACTTCCATTCCAGCTGTTGGAACTGGTTTTAGACATGGTTTTTGCAATCTATGGACGTGTTTGCCTGTTTTGCTAATGCCCAACCTTAGATTAACAAGTGTATGGCCAAGATTTGAGCTTCACAACACTTGGAATGATCCTAGAACTCCTAATTTACTATAAATAGTAAGGCCCTCTTGCTCATTTCTCACACTTGAATATGAAATCAGCTCTAAGTTGGGGTGTTTGCACTTCATACCTGAGCTATTTTAGATCAAACATCTTTCTTGGAGCCTTTCTAAGTCCTCTTCTTGCTTGTTCTTGTATTTCAAACATGAAAGTCAAACAAGTTTGACTTTCAGGTTTGACCAGTCAATGGTCAACACAAAGTTCCGTTGAACTATGCAATGTGAGCGTAATCACGATGGTTATAGTCCCTTGTGGCTATACCTACTGATTACCACGTTGACTAGGCGTAGTGACGAGTCGTTGTTCTGGCCAAAATGCGTTTTTATGCGTATTTTGTAACCAAACTACTCTAGGGTATCAAAACCATTTGTTTTGATATCAAAACCTGTTTTCTAACTTAACTAAACATGTTCTAGCATGTTTAGCTCGCCACTTTTAGTTTAGTGCTTGTGTAGAGTCGTAAGTCAAGCGGACTAAACACCCGCTTAGACTTTCGAACACGACCCGTTTGGTCGATCATTAGGATCCGACCAAACATGTTTAGTGACCGTAGTAGCATAGGGAATAACCTTTCGAGGTTATACCATATGGTCACCTAGTTTAGGTAGTTGTATGATGAGTAGTTTATATGCCTTAGGTAAATGACCAAAATGCCTTTTTCATGCATAATTGGTAATTAAGCATATGTAACATAAAATTTTGTCACGTAACTGATTATGCAACATATTTAAACATGTTTAGGCATATAACACTTGTCATAGGACTAGTTAGACGTCTCGAATGCGCTTTTGCGCGCACGACGCGTTAAAGTAGCGTAAGCTATCTTAATGGGTCGCAATGGGTCGAAAACACTTAGGTTAGGTTCCGATTTAGGATGTAGGCTTTGTTAAACCATATCACATGAGTTCCAACACTCATTTGGTTTACAAGACCTCATTCTATCCGATCTTTCGATTTAGGTGTCTATTGTTTGACTAGTGATTCGATTACTAGGTGTTGTTTGATTTCTCTGGTTTGCTCGAGTTTGTTGAAGTTCTATTGATTGAGGATACTTTGCATTCCAAGTGAGTACATAGTTCCCCTATTTTACAGTTTTCAATTGTTTTGGGGTGATTCATATGTGCTAAATGTTTTCGAGGTTTTAACGATGGTTTTCAAAACAATTTTCGATATTATAACGATGATTTCAAAAACGATTAAGATGGTTTATACTAAACTAATAACGATTTCAATAAAGTGAATAAACTAGTTCGTTGTATTTACATAACGAATGGCATTCATTAGCATTGATCAAGCCGACCAGTATTAGGTTATGGTACCATAGGATCTGACAAATCCCATTATCGTACTGCACCCATGGTTATGTGTGGGTTAGGTGGGTAATGACTGAATCTGAATGTTAATTTACCCTTTGGTGGTTTATTAATGCGAGAGCGAAATAGTCGAGTCGCGAAGGTTTGAATGTTATTAGCGAGGCGACCACAAATAGTTTTCACACTTAAAACGAGGATGATTTAAACGATTTAAACGAATTAACGATTTGGGAACGATTCATACGAGATTAAACGAGTTGGATAAACGACTGGTTTTTGGTTAAGTGTTTAGATAACGGGACGGGTGTAATGTAGTGAAAACATGGTAGATACGCCGCTGGTACTTCTTATATATAAGGGTTTTCAACATATTACATACCGTGGCGTTATTTAGTTCACTTGGGTAAACGATTTTGGAACGATGTCACACAAACGAGGTTTTCGAAATGATATAAACCATACGAGTTTTATTAACGAGATTTATTAACGAGTTTTATTAACGATTTAATACGAGATGTTTTACAATTTGCTTTACTAAAACAAATGTTTTTGGGTTAAGAATCATGGCTACGAGGTTTTATAAACTATAACCCGCTTGATTTGAGTTGGTTAATTAAGTTGCAATATTATACACTTTTCAAAACAAGGTTTTTAATAAAGTATTGCAACATTTAAACTAGCCATGAATCCGACACTCCTAGAAAACCTATGTACTCGCCAGCATTTCTTTGCAGACTTTGTTTTCACATATATTTCAGGTGTTGATGCTTGATGATGATTACTAGGATGCATGAGTCACATAGGATCTGGATGAGGCCTTAGTGACATAATAACAATATTAATCGATATGTAACTTGTTTGTTTGTGTTAAGACAATGTTAATGTTTAATTATATCAATAAAACAAAACACTTTTTGTATCCATGGTTATGAAATGATAATTCTGCCACGACACTCCCCGACGTTTCCGCCGCGGTTTTGTTGTTTTAACGCGGTCGGGGTGTGACAAAATCGAACTAAAACTGATCCAAAAATGTCAAAAACTTCAAATCGTGTGAAAATGATGCTCAGATCGTGTGAAATGAACCAGGTCGTTTGAGTTTTTGGTCAAACCGTTTGAAAATCTTGTCCAGTTCGCACGAATTGGACCAGACCGCACGGCTTGGGTAATCAGGTCACTTCACCTCGCACGAATTGAGTGTCAGATCGTGTGAAGTTTTCCATCACACGAACTGAATTTTTTTTTAACAATAGTTGTCACTTCGCACGGTTTGAAAGGTCCAGGTCGCTTGAAACATATCAGGTCATTTGAAAATCAGTTCGTTTGAAAATCCAGATAGTGTGAAAGTCAAGGTCGTTTGAAAGTCAAATTTTTCAAAACTTAAAAAAATTTTTGAAACATTTTTCAAAGTATAAAATGGACAACCAAGAGTTTTACAATGCGTTTTTCGGAGGAGATATGACTGTTCAATCTCCAGCGAGTATAGCCTAGATTGTGAATATGGAGAACGAGCTAGGAACCATGCAAAAACCACTGAAACTGCTCCACATTGAAGATTATTCGGGGTGGCATGATAGATTTCGCACGTGGGTTCAGGCGAATCACCTCGAATGTTGGATGAAAGTTGAAACGAAATATGTAGTTCCTATGAATGATGCTGGTCTTCCGAAAACACTTAACTCGTTAACTCCGGCTGAACAAGAAAGCTTTAAAGCCGAGAAGAAGATGGTTAGTATATTGCAACAAGCTATTAAGGAAGATATTTTGGTACTGTTACAGCATCAGAATGACGCACAATCTATTTGGAATGCTCTTAAACTCAAATTTCTTGGAAGTGCGTCAATGATCAAAAGCAAAAAGGCGCTACTGAAAAAAGAATTCGACATATTTACTTCTATCAGTGGAGAATCAACGAAAGAATTGATTGAGAGGTACTGTCACTTGGTAGTGGAGATGAAACGTTTGAGTATAGATAAAACAGACGAAGAGTGGGTTGATAAGTTGGCTGACGCACTACCACAAGAAGAGTGGGGCACGTTCTTATTGGTTTTGAAGAACAATTTGGAATATGTGGGTTTCAACTTGAGTACGTTTATCGAGAGAATTGAAGGTCATGAGCTTGAACTTCGAAAGATGAGAAAAATGAAATCTGCAAACGTACAGCAAGATGTTCAGCTTTATTACAAAGGAAACTCATCTGCCACATCTACTCTGAGTCCAAAGATTCAAACAACATTCAGTGCAGATTCTTCATCGGGAGTACCTCAAAGCACGCCTAACAACAACAGTTCACCATTTTCAAATTACGAACCGAATCCTAAAGTTCAGAGTTCTCAAGAACAAGTTTCTTCTCAAAGTTCTTCAGGTTCGAACAATCAGAGTTATAGTCATGGGATACTGTGCAATATCGCTGTTAATATAAAAAACGGTCAAGATTTTACCGAGACAGCCGCAAAGCAGCATATAGCACTTCTAGCTTCAGTACTTGAGTCTTACGAGAGTCTAGTAGCCGGACGAATTGGTAACCCAGACATGACTAAAGAAGATTACGATCAAATTGATCCCGAGGAACTAGAACTCATCGACATAAAATGGAGTATGGCGAGCATTGTGAGAAGAGTTCAGAGGTTCATGGAAATTACCGGAAGAAGTAGTCTCGCAGGTCCTAATCCTAAACTTGGATTCGACAAATCAAAGGTGACTTGCTTCAAGTGTAAAGAAAAAGCACACTTCAAACGAATGTCCGAACAGAGAAGTTAGTAACCACCAGAATCCATTCACCAATTACTATTACCGACAGGCCATTTATCATAAAAACAGTCAACAAACATTCAATCAACGACCTCAAATCGAGAATAGTCAATCCAAACAAACAGAAAAATCTCTTTTGGTGAATCAAGATGACAAAAAACTTCCAGAAGGCTTTAGTTGGGATAAGTACATTCCAGGAAGTGGTCTTGCAATGATGGCTGAAATTACTGAAGAGCCGGAATCGGAAATTGAGGAATGTGTTCCTGAAGTTGGAGTGGTGAATGAAGAAAGTTTTGAACTAGAAGAGGAAGCAGCAGCGGTCTACTATTATCAGTCTGAACAGGAGGTTATTACTAATGCATTTAAATCTATAATGCCAGCTAATGTGTTTGATTCTTTTACAGGTTTTTTTAGTGAACCGACTACGGGTTTTTGCCCACAGTACGAAGTTGAACAAACTCCGGTTCAAGAGATCATTGATGTCTCAAAGGAAATGAACGAAGAGACTTTGAAAGAAATAGCAGACAAAGCTCTTATGGTCAAGCTGCAAGAGGTAGAACAAACTAAAACACCTTCTGATAAAAATGAGACCAAAGATGCAACTCAAGAGTCAGTGTCAGTCGAAAAGAAGTCTGAGTCCGATGACAAATCAGAAAGTGTGAAGTCCGAGTCCGATGACAAATCAAAATATGTGAAGTCCGAATCCGGAGAGAAATCTGAGTCTAAGTCCGGAGAGTTTGGTAAATCGAAAAATAAAAATGATAAACAAGAAAAGGTTTTTGAAAAAAGTTGATCCAATTCTTGAAAAGCCATGCGAAAATTGTTTGAAAACATGCATGGATTGTCTTGAAAAAGACAAACAGTTTCAAGAGTTGAAAAAGTTTAACGACAAATTAAAATTTGATTTTAATGATGTTAAAGAAGCTTATGACACTCTGTCACGATCAATTAAAATGATTACCAATGAGAGTAAAGAAAATGATAAAATTGCGAATTTGCTCAAAGCTATGGTCATGGACAAGCAAATGTCGATTAACATGCATCTGGACACAATCGCATCCCTAAAGAAGGAACTTGAACTGATGCGTATTGAGACAGAAAGAGTCGATAAAAAGTTGATCAGTTATCTTTCATCTTCGTATGTGATTGATCAGATCGTTCCTCAACAAACTGAAGTGTTCAAAAATGTTCCACCCCAATGTGGAATCATTATTCTCAGAAATATCCAGACGGGGTGGAGGAGGCATTGAATCTCAAACTAAGAACAGAGGAGAATGAGTTACCGGAAAACATAGATATTACATTCTCTCCGTCTGACACCGACAACGACTCACAGTTGGTTAAAACAGTTGTAGACCAAGTGTTGGATGAAGAGAGTGATAATACTGATTTCGGAACGGTTAAAACTCATTTTGAGAATTCCAGTTCAGATTCTGAAGAAGACGGAAACTTTCTTGATAAGTTTATCCTAAAATCAGATAAAGTTTTGGATGATGATTCGATCATTGTGGTTTACACGATGACCGGAACTGACAAACTGTATACTGATTTTGAGTATCCGATTCAGAATGCGAACCTAGAAAAGGTTGAAAAGTTTTTAAACTTGTGGAAATTGATATCTCAGAAGTTAACAACAATTCGTTTCTTTCAAAACCGAAAAAATCTTTTGTTAAAAAATTGACAAACAACCCGGGAAAGAAAAATGAATGGGTGGGTAACAATGGTAATAACAAGAGACATGGTAATAATTACAAAAACAAAGGTATTGGTTTTGAGAAGAAAATTGCTAAGAAAGAAGTTAAGCCAAAAGAAAAATTGAGTGATGTGTTTGTGGCTGGTAATAATTCAGAAGTCGAAAAGGATTATATCTTTAGTAAGCAAGCAATTGACGATTTTATTGCGGCCAAAAAGATAAGAGATGAGGCCAACAGATCCATTTTTGTTGAATATGACAAAAGAATCTTTTATCGATGCAATGAAATCAGTCACATGGCCAAACAATGTGTCAAAAAGATAATAGAACCAGTTTTCCATAAACCAAAGAGTAAATTGCTAAAATCGTCCCTGAGGTTTGGCTCAAAATGCTAGATCAGTCCAAAATCAACTTTATTTGCTAAAACAGTCACTGAGCCCAAGTTCTGTTGCTAGATCAGTCCAATTAGTTAACTGAAGTTAGTTTTTAACTTTTATTTATTACACAAACAGTCCCTGTAGTTAGTTAACTATGAGTTAATAGCCAAAATGGTCCCTGAGGTTTGCACCACCACCACCACCACCACCACCACCACCACACCGCCACCACCACCGCCACCGCTACCGCCACCGCCACCGCCACCACAGCACCGCCGCCGCCGCCACCACCACCGCCACCACAGCACCGCCGCCACCACCACCACCACCACCACCACAGCACCGCCGCCACCACCGCCACCACAGCACCGCCGCCACCACCGCCACCACCACCACCGCCACCCGAAAAAATTCCAAAAAAATCTAAAAATCAAAAAAATTCTAAAAAATCATAAAAATTCTAAAAAATCCAAAAAAATTCTAAAAAATCCAAACCGTTTCGACGCGAACCGTTTCGAACCGTACCGTTTCGACCCGTACCGTTTCGACCCGTACCGTTTCGAACCCGAACCGTTTCGAGCTGAACCGTTTCGACGCGAACCGTTTCGAACCGTACCGTTTCGACGCGAACCGTTTCGACCCGTACCATTTTTAGTTACCATGTGAAGTTGCTTTTCTCTCTCACACACCTTTACAATGGCATGAAATGAGACTGTCACTGTTAAGTGCTTTTCTCTCTCACACACCTTTACACACAGTAACTACAAACGCAAATGTCCCCACAAACTGATGCTTGATGTTGCTCCTTTCAAGCCTTATATTCCCCCACTTTCTAGTGCATTTTCTCCATCCTGCTTGATTAAGAAAAACACCAACTTCACATGGTAACTAAATATGGTACGGTTCGAAACGGTTCGCGTCGAAACGGTACGGTTCGAAACGGTTCGCGTCGAAACGGTTCAGCTCGAAACGGTTCGGGTTCGAAACGGTACGGGTCGAAACGGTACGGTTCGAAACGGTTCGCGTCGAAACGGTTTGGATTTTTTAGAATTTTTATGATTTTTTAGAATTTTTTTGATTTTTAGATTTTTTTGGATTTTTTTCGGGTGGCGGCGGTGCTGTGGTGGTGGTGGTGGCGGTGGTGGCGGCGGTGCTGTGGTGGTGGCGGCGGTGGTGTGGTGGCGGTGGTGGTGGTGGTGGCGGCGGCGGTGCTGTGGTGGCGGTGGTGGTGGTGGTGGTGGCGGTGTGGTGGTGGTGGTGGTGGTGGTGCAAACCTCAGGGACCATTTTGGCTATTAACTCGTAGTTAACTAACTACAGGGACTGTTTGTGTAATAAATAAAAGTTAAAAACTAACTTCAGTTAACTAATTGGACTGATCTAGCAACAGAACTTGGGCTCAGTGACTGTTTTAGCAAATAAAGTTGATTTTGGACTGATCTAGCATTTTGAGCCAAACCTCAGGGACGATTTTAGCAATTTACTCTAAACCAAATCCAAAAATTTCAAATGATGTTAAGGGAAAATCACCTATGGTATCCCCCGTGCGTATTCTTAAACGCAGTGAATCATTGAAGTCAGAGGATAAACCAAAATCACAAAAGATTTCAAAGATTTATCCAAAAACAAAGACTTCCCAAAGTCAACCATGGGTGTAGAAACCTAAACAGTCTTTTGAGGAAAAGAAAATGGAAGAGGTTTTAAAATCTGAATCGAAAATCTTTGCAACCAACAATGAGAAAATTGAGTTTGAATTAGAAAAGTTGATTGAAGAATTCCCACCTATCAAGGAAGGAGCTCTAAAATCAAAACCAGAATCTGATGTTCCAAATGTTATTTTTAACATTCCAAAAGTTGACATAGTAGCTCATGATATTGTCTTTGGTAGTGTACCAAATGTTGAAAAATATTGGGTATCGTTGTTTAAGTAAATGTCTTTTGATGTGTGTAGGGGCTTCCAAGGTCTATCATTTCTAAATGGATAATGGATAGCGGGGCCTCACGGCACATGACAGGGATGTTAGCACTGCTATACGACGTCAAATCAATTAATGGAGGTTATGTCGGGTTTGCTGGAACTCAAGGTGGAAGAATTGTCGGAGAAGGATTTCTTACTAACGGGGTCGTAACATTCGAAAAAGTGAACTACATTGCTGAGTTAGAAAACAATCTGTTGAGCATCTCTCAGATTTGTGACAAGTCATTCACTGTTCATTTTACCAAAGATGAATGTCTGATTCTTAAACCAGGGTTTAAAATACCTGAAGAAATGGTGTTGATGCGCACTCCTCGTGAACACGATCTTTATATACTAGACATGAGCGTTGCAACAACGACAGATAAAAAGGCACAATGCTTTGTGAGTAAGACGAAGGCGACTGAGAAAGAATCCATCATGTGGCATCGTAAAATAGGGCATATTCACTTGAGGAAGATGAATTTCTTAGTTCATAATGATCTTGTAGAAGGTGTTAATGTGAAAAGTTTCCATCTTAATGATGACTGTGCTGAATGTAAGAAAGGAAAGCAGATGAAGAAATCGCACCCGAAAAAGCTCTTGAACTCCATCAGATTACCGCTCGAAAGACTCCATATGGATCTTTTCGGACCAGTAAATGTGAAAAGCATAAATGGAGATCTATATTGTTTAGTTGTCACTGACGACTTTACAAGATTCTCCTAGGTGTTGTTTCTAGAGAGAAAAGATGAAACGCTTGATTCTTTGATGAAGTTATTCAAAAAGATGGAGAATGTGTACAAACTGCCGATTAGACGTATTCGAAGCGACAATGGCACAGAATTCAAGAACAACCATATGCTCGAATTCTGCAACGATAAGGGTATTCTTCATGAATTCAGCGCACCGTATACTCTTCAACAAAACGGTGTCGCAGAACGGAAAAATCGTACGTTAATCGAAACAGCTCGTACCATGTTAGCAGATTCAAAATTACCGGTATATTTTTGGAGTGAAGCGGTTGCCACTGCATGTTACACACTCAATCGAGTTCTTACGGTGAAGAAGTACAAGAAAACTTGTTTTGAATTGTTACATCTTTACAAACCGAGTCTGAAATTTTTAGAACCATTTGGATCACCATGCACATTCATTGATCCAGACGGTAAATTTGGTGCAAAAGCTAATGAAGGTTTTTTTGTAGGATACGCTAGTCCGTTGAAGAGAGTTTTTGTTCCGAGTTTGGGGAAGATCATACAAGTTCAACACGTTGACTGTCAAAGGTTTACTGCTCCAAATCAACTTCCCGGAAACAGGTTGCTATTTGATTACGATAATCTCTGGGAGTCATTCCATTTACCGACAGAGCCGAATGAGGAGGAACTGGCATTCTTGTACCAACAGCAGCAGTCTCTTTCACAAGAACAAGTACCGAGACCGTTGTTAGTTTCCTCGCCCACCGAGGGTTCAAATGATCATGAGGCTAGTCCTAGTGGAACTGCACACGTACCCCCAGAAGAAACAGCTCCAATATTTGACCAATCTAACGACTCAGAATCGGAAACCGATCCGATTTTTGATGAGGAACCAAATATTACGACTTTAAATGATATTGATCACACGGGTGATCAGAATATAACAAATTTGCAATCGGAAGTGAGCGTACCGGATACAGTCATGCCAAGGACGTTGTCTTACCATCCGTCAGAGCTAATTATTGGTGACCTTCAAAGCGGCGTGAAAACCGGCGAACAAATAAACAAAGGGCTTACATGTTTTTACTCATCTGTCGCACCTTTACAAGTAGACTTCTCATTAAAATGTTTTATCTCGCAGGTAGTGCCGAAAACGTATAAAGAAGCATTGACCGAAGAAAGTTGGGTAAATGCAATGCAAGAGGAGTTACAACAGTTTGAAAAGCTTGGAATGTGGAGGTTGGTTGATCTCCTGGAAGATCAGAAGTTGATCAAGACCAAGTGGGTCTTCAAATGTAAGAGAGACGATCGAGGGGTTATAGTAAGGAACAAAGCACGATTGGTAGTCCAAGGTTTTAGTCAGCAAGAAGGGATTGACTTTACTGAAGTATATGCTCCCGTTGCTCGACTTGAGGCAATCAGAATCTTCTTGGCATTCGCGTCATCAAAGGGATTCAAGGTCTACTAACTGGATGCCAAATCTACATTCCTCTACGGAAAGATTAAAGAAGAAGTGTATGTCGGACAACCACCGAGTTTTACCGATCCTGTACATAAAGACAAGGTGTATCTACTCGACAATGCGTTATACGGATTACACAAGGACCCGAGAGCCTGGTACGAGATGCCTTCTGTTGGTGCAGTTGTCTGTCGACTACATCTTAGTTCGAGTCTCGGGTTCGTTGCGGTTTTGGTCAAGCATGATGTCATGATGACATCATCAAGATGACATCATCAATGACATCATCTCACAAGAGACAAAAGCATTTATGGTTTATATGTAGGTGATTTCGTCCATTATGTGTCATAGATCAGTTTTCGTCCTTTTGTCATTGTGATAGATTCGCTTTTATGTCATAGAAGTCAGGTCCGCTTTTATGTCATAGAGGTAGGTTCGCTTATTTGTCATAGGTTAGGTTCGCTCTTGTAGGTTCGCTTATACGTCATGTTAATCACCTATATATAGTCTCATGAGCGAACCACATAGGGAGTTAGAGGTGTATTCTTCCGTTGAGCCACGAAGTGCTGCTGAAGTGTTGATTTGATTGTAAACGTCATTCAGATTAATAAGATCAACATATTAAATTGAATTCTCCCTGAATTGAATCTGATTTGTCTGTTTCCGCCGTTCAAATCAGTAATAGCTCTTCTAACCGACTCGTTTAGGTCCGAATTCGATCCTACAATTGGTATCAGAGCCAGTGAAGAAGAGTTCTATACAATTCAGCCGATAATTCTGTTTCTACACCATTCTTTTTCGAAAATCAAATTTTTTTACGGTCAGAATCGGTTTAAATTCACACAATATGTTCGGAATCATGTATTAGTAAACCCTTGAAATTTTCAGATCTAAAATCAACCTAGAACTTAGGATTTTAGGGGGTTCGCTTATACGTGCACGTTCAAAAACTGACATCAGCAGATAGGTCCGCTTCAAATTACCAGTGAGATCCGCTCTAGAGATCCGCTCATAGGGAAGTGATTGTTGAGGGTTCGCTCTAGAGATCCGCTTTTAGGGACATATTGTGTATAGGTCCGCTTCAAATTGCGTGTAAGGTCCGCTTCAGTGAACAACAAACAGGTCCGCTCGTTTGAACACAAGTAGGTCCGCTCATTGTTACAAAAGTTCAAGAGATCC
>JARYGA010049592.1:0-41603 GCA_030545235.1 Helianthus tuberosus
TACATACCATGGACTTTCATACATACATACCTATTTCAAGATTTATACATACTCACTTACACATGAACTCACTCAACTTTTGTCGATTTTTCAAACTACATGTATTTTCAAGAAACTAGTGGATCTGGAAGGGTATGCATGTGTGTCAAGCTGCGTTTGAATAAGAGATGTTATCCAGGGTTGTTGAGTTTAGAGGGTGTATTCCTTTCCTGGATGGGATACATAACTCTAGACTCAGGTTTTATTTAAGTGCTTTTGTTGAGTCTTTGTGAACTCGTTTAAACACGTCATGGGATTATAACTTAATTTGGTATTGATGTTTTCTGTGTCACGCCCCAACCGATGGCGGAAACATCGGGATGAGACGAACAAATTGCTCAAAACATCATAACACTATGTGACAATATTTAATTAAACTCGAATTTCATTGCAAGAACTAAATTGTCATACAACATTTAAAAATGGAAATAACAGCATTGTTCAAATTCAAATCAACAAAAGATAAATAGATTAAAGGTGTGTATCTAGTCCACCCTACACTTGTTTCATCAATCATCCATACTTCACTAATCAACCTGCAACATGTATTAAAATAGAGTTTCAATGCAAAGGCAACGAGCAAGTATACAAGTTTGTTTACATAGCATAATAGAATAAAAACTCAAATCCAACATGGTTCATAATATGTGAATTACTAGTATGCAATTTTGGCGTACACTATGATCAAACCCAAGAATCCAACGCATAAAATAGCCTAATCCCAATTGATAGCGGGATGGTAAATGTTTAACTTAACAATACCCCAAGTTTAACGGGCGGTGCGTAAATCCTATAGCGCTATAATTGTTAAGGTGGGCTAGCAAAGTTAATGAGCATATACGTTCCAAATCGTTCAAATAGAGCATACAAGAATCATAAGTAAAGCACATTAGTTTCATGTTTGTACAAGGATTGAGTATGTTTAGTTTCTAGTTTCAAATATTGTTTACAAAATGTACATGTTGCATCCCAAAATAAAAAGGGGAAAAAGGGATCGAGTATACTCTCGGTGGTTGCAAGCTTTCCTACTTGGAATTCCCGCGAGTGAGTTGTTGGAGTAGATTAGGTTGGAACACCTAGTCCTTCTACACGAGGAAACGTAGGTGTGTGAGTTTGGCGTTCAACGGAAGGTTATAATTTGGAGTTTAACATAACATAAAGTATGATATCAAAATAATCATCTTTAACTTATACTCTTATATGACACTATGTAACCACTAGGGTTATATTGTATTTCATGGGTAATATGCCCATTAGAATCATACTTGGAGTGTTAAGTCTTAGATGGTATTCTACTACTTTAACATATAAACACAAGTTTAACATTAAAGATTCGAATGAGTGTATATATATATTTAGGTTAAGTATTACATATTATTAGGTCCAATAATTCAAGTAGGAGGTAGAAGATTAAGATCTTCATTTAGGCACCTCGAGTTATTCATGGATGTCATGTATGGGGTAGGAAGAACATGCTTCCATTTAGGGACCCCTTAAATGTTCACCACTTCACTTGATGTAAAGACAACCAAGGAGGGTCAAGAACTAGGATTAACACAAGTATGTAACTAATCTAAACTAAGAGAAATCATCAAATCATGTGAGGATTTTATGTTGGAACAACCCAAGTTGTTCCATAATCACTTCTCATCAAGAACTAAGCTTGAACATGACTTGTGGGTGAAATACCCTAAACAAAACAGAAAGTATTTGAGGTTTTAACCTCTGATTTATAGTGTCTCAACCTTGTTTTTAAGCTTAACCAACCATAAGAGAGGTTGTAAGCATTAGGACATAGGTTTGAGATGAGAAAACTCAAGTTTGGTTAAGTTTAACAAAGATTTTATGAAAACAAAAACAATCAGTGGACTTTGGAGCCTTTTTTCCGGAGTTCCAGGGACTTATTTACTGTGAAAAACCCATGGAATCGAAGCTAAGGAAAATCCAAGCACATAGGAAAAAGAATGGGCTAAAACGGACAAGAAATGAGTGAGTTATGCTCACTTTTGTGAAGCTTGCTGAATCTGGCCGAAAGTGGAAACTCAGCTACGGTTTTGAGATGTTTTTGAAGTGTTTGGAGGCTTGTAAAAGTGGAATAAGGAGTGGGGAAGTGTTTATTATATAGGGAAGGGATTAGGGTTTCAATGGGTTGGGCTTTGGAAGTGTTTAGAATGTGTTAAACCTTTAAACAAGCCCACAAAACCCAACCATATGGGGCTGAATTTTGTTGATTTGGGGCTGCCACATTTCTTTATTTATTTATTTATTTTAAACATTATAATGAGTAATTTTGTTAATTAAGTTGTGTAATAATATGCAACAATGTTTCCCCTAACTTGTAACAAGGTATAATATGAAATAAAACATGTTTTAACTAGGTAAAAAGTGTGATGTATAAGTATGTAATATGTTTGTAAGTGACAAGTATATGTCACATATTAGATGATTAATCGTTGTGTAAATACGCATATTATTGGGGGGGTTTTAAGTATCAACCATTTAAGGACAAGCATGGACATGTATCACAAATAAGTACCGTATGCATATGAATTACGAATAAGGAATCGATGTACAATGAATTCGATCGTATGAGTATGTATGAATATGTAGAATGTGAAAAGAAATACGAATTTTATTTATGATCCAAGTATTAGATTTTACAACAATTACCACGAAAAGTCGATTACAAGAATACAAGATTTCCAAAAATAGAAATACGAACAAAACATTCTATAAATGGAAAGTACAAAAGAGCCGGGCGTTACAGTCTCCCCTCCTTTAGGAAATTTCGTCCCGAAATTTAGGAAGACGTAAGGAAAAGATGAGGGTACTTCTTTTTCATCTCGCTCTTGAGTTCCCAAGTAAATTCAGCGCCACGTTTACCTTCCCATCGAACCTTGACGATAGGAATTTTACTGCGCCTCAATAACTTGACTCCTTGATCCATGATTTCGACGGGTTTCTCCACAAAATGCAGAGTGTCGTTTATTTGGAGATCTTCGAGAGGAACTTGAAGTCCTTCTTCAGCGTGACACTTCTTTAGATCTTAGACATGGAACGTTGGATGAACATTGTTGAGCTCTTGAGGTAAATCGAGTCGATAAGCCACCGCACCAATCCTTTTGAGTATCTTGAAAGGACCAACATAGCGAGGGGCAAGCTTTCCCTTTTTACCAAACCGAACCACTCCTTTCCAAGGAGACACCTTGAGTAGAACATGATCTCCAACGTTGAGTTCCATTGGTTTGCGTCCCTTATCAGCATAAACCTTTTGACGTTCTCGAGCTTTGAGTAGATTATCACGGATTTGGTGAATCTTGTCCGTTGCTTCTTGTATGATCTCAGGGCCAGTAAAATGTTTGTCACCAATTTCGTGCCAGTTTAAAGGAGATTGGCATTTGCGACCATACAATGCCTCGAATGGAGCCATTTTAATACTGGAGTGGTAGCTATTGTTGTAAGAGAACTCGATCAAAGGTAAATGCACATCCCAACTACCACCAAAGTCGATGACACACGAACGGAGCATGTCCTCTAGGGTTTGGATAGTACGTTCAGTCTGTCCATCCGTTTGAGGATAAAAAGCCGTACTGAGATTCAAATGAGTACCCATAGCGGACTGAAAGGTTTGCCAGAGACGCGAAGTAAATCGACCATCGCGATCAGAAATGATGTCGAGAGGAATACCATGATGTCGTATGACTTCATCGGTATAGATGCGAGCAAGTCGTTCAATCTTGAAATCTTCGCGAATAGGAATGAATTAAGCGGACTTGGTCAAACGATCGATGATCACCCAAATGCTATCGTGACCAGAAGATGTACGAGGGAGTTTAGTGATGAAGTCCATCGCGATGCTATCCCATTTCCAAACGGGGATTTCAGGTTGTTCGAGTTGACCGGAAGGTCGTTGATGCTCGGCTTTGACTTTTGAACACATGAGACACTTAGAGACGTAAACGGCAATGTCTTTCTTCATACCAGGCCACCAATAGGGTGTACGTAGATTATGATACATCTTGTCGGCACCAGGATGAATTGAGTACTTGGATTTGTGTGCCTCGTTCATGATGAAGTCTCGAAGTTCTTCGCGATCAGGGACCCAGGCACGATTGTCGAGGTATAGGATACCATCGGCCTTGGAGATGAGATCATGTTCTTTAGCGCCTCGTATTTCAATATGGAAGTTACCTTCGTTAATAGAGGCGTATTGAGCTTCGCGAATGCGGCGTGGAAGATCGTTCACAAGTTGGAGACAACGAATACCCTTCATATGTGTTTTGCGACTAAGGGTGTCAGCTACTACATTCGCTTTACCTGGATGGTATTTGATTTCGCAGTCGTAGTCGTTTAACAATTCCACCCAACGACGTTGACGCATGTTCAGTTCCTTTTGGTCGAAGATATGTTGAAGGTTCTTGTGGTCCGTGAAAACCTCACACTTAGTACCATAAAGGTAGTGTCGCCAAATCTTCAACGCAAAAACAACTGCGCAAAGTTCAAGGTCGTGGGTAGTATAGTTTTTCTCATGTATCTTGAGTTGACGAGATGCAAAAGCGATGACCTTGCCTCGTTGCATGAGAACGCAACCAAGACCACGGTTCGATGCATCGCAATACACTACGAAATCATCATTTCCATCAGGAAGAATAAGAATAGGAGCGTTGCAAAGCAAGTCCTTGAGAGTCTGAAAGGATTCCTCTTGCTCAGGACCCCAAGCAAAAGGTTTCTCTTTTTGGGTCAATGAAGTAAGGGGAACGGCGATTTTTGAAAAATTCGAGATGAATCGACGGTAATAACCCGCCAATCCTAAGAAAGAACGGATTTCGGAAGGAGATTTAGGCGCGGTCCAATTCTTTACAGCCTCGATCTTTGCAGGGTCGACGTGGATTCCTTTTTCACTAACAACGTGTCCAAGGAATTGGACTTCTTTAATCCAAAACTCGCATTTAGAGAACTTAGCGTATAAGCGTTCAGTACGTAAGAGCTCGAGTATAAGACGAAGATGACGTTCATGATCGGCTCGAGATTTAGAATAAATGAGGATATCATCAATGAAGACAATCACGAAACGATCCAAATAGGGCTTACAAACACGATTCATTAGATCCATGAACACAGCGGGTGCGTTGGTCAAACCAAAAGGCATAACCACGAACTCGTAATGTCCATAGCGAGTGCGAAAAGCGGTTTTGGGTACGTCTTCTTCGAGGACCCGAAGTTGGTGATAACCAGAACGAAGATCGATTTTGGAGAAACAAGTTGCGCCTTGAAGTTGGTCAAAGAGATCGTCGATACGCGGAAGAGGGTAACGATTCTTGACAGTGAGTTTGTTGATCTCGCGATAATCGATACACATACGGAAAGAGCCATCTTTCTTTTTAACGAAAAGCACAGGTGCACCCCAAGGTGAGGTACTTGGACGAATGAAGCCTTTATCGAGGAGTTCTTGAAGCTGCGTAGATAATTCTTGCATCTCAGAAGGTGCAAGACAATAAGGAGCCTTGGCAACAGGAGTCGCACCAGGTACGAGGTCAATGCGAAAGTCAACGGATCGAGGTGGAGGAGGACCAGGTAAATCTTCAGGAAAGACATCAGGGAAGTCGCGCACCACTGGAACATCACTTAAACTCTTTCCCTTGCCCTTTTCTTCCACAACGTGGGCTAAAAAGGCAAAGTACTGTTTGCATAAGTATTTGTTCGCTTGTGTGCAGGACATCAACTTCAGTCCCTTTGAAGGCCGGTCTCCATAGACGTGTAAAACATCACCAGAAGGAAGGGGTAAACGAACGTACTTCTCGTGACAAGCGATTTCAGCATGGTTTTTTTGAAGCCAATCCATGCCTATGATGACGTCGAAACTACCCCGTTGCATAGGTATGAGATCAATAGGGAAGACGTGTTCGTTAAGAGTAAGACGACAATCACGAAGAACGGAATCGACCGAGATGGACTTGCCATTGGCGACTTCAACCGAAAACGACTTAGGTAGTTTAGAGCGCGTGCAATTTAACAATGATTCGAATTCTAAGGACACAAAGCTTTTGTCCGCACCAGTATCAAATAGTATCGAAGCATGAAGATGGTTAACAAGGAACGTACCGTTAACGACATTATTGTCGTTGCGCGCTTGGTTCGCGTTCAGATTGAAACAGCGTCCACGAGGAGGTTGTAGTTGCTCTTGATTCCATAGTGGGCATTGAGGACGAAGATGATTGGCGTCTCCACATTTGAAACAAGCTCTAGCGGTTCTTGCGTTTTGAGGAGCAGGTGGAGCCTGTTGTGCTTGCTGAGCTTGTGGGGCTTGTTGCGCTTGTTGAGCTGGTGGGGCCTGTTGTTGTTGATTGAAGCGACAAAAGTTGGAGGTATGTCCATAACGGTTGCAATTGTCACAACGACGGCACCTAGCGTTTGCGGGATGATGGAAATTACAAGTGGCACACTTGGGGTGAATCCCAGTGTACGACTTTTGGGTGTTATCAGGAGCAACAGGGTTTGGGTTAACGGGTGGTACAATCGCATTGCAAACATGGTTCGATTGCTTTCGCTTTTTCCCCTATTGCCACTCGACTGTTGGGTGATTTGGTTGGCTAGCTTGAAAGAAGCGGGGTTTGCGGCTTGTTTATCGCGTACACAGTTGTTGTTCAGAGAAGCGGGCAAACGATAAACAGCTTCGATATTGTCGAGTTTGGCAGCCTCGATCGTATCGCGCATAGCAGAGGGTAACCCATGGATGTATTTAGTTATCTTGCGAGCAGTGGTCAGGACAAGGTGGGGGGACAATGAAGATAAGTTGTTTGAAACGGGTGGTGTAAGCTAGGTTCTCATCTCCTACTTGCTTGAGTGCCTAAAATTATTCCTCCAACTTTTGTTGCTCATGTGGAGGACAAAACTCATCCATCATCAGGGACTTTACTTCCTCCCATGCCAACGCATATGCCAGTTCGTTCGAACGAATGTTCCTCTCGTTCGTCCACCATTCGAGAGCTCGGGATTGGAATACCCCAGTCGCACTACGCGTTTTGAGCTCATTAGGGCAATCGCTGTTGATGAACGTGACCTCTATGCTATCGAACCACTCGAGCATGGCGGTCACCCCATCATTGCCAGTGAATGGTTTGGGATTGCACGATGAAAAGTGCTTGAAGTTGAACGAAGCGGGCTTGCGTGTTTCGACCTTAGAGTCGACGAAAGAGTTCGGAGTTTCAGAAGCTCGAATTTCGGAAATGACCTTTGGGACGACGCGCGCAAATTGATCGGCCATGAAAGCCATCATCTTCTTCGTAGCACGGGACTTTGACTTCTTAGACGAGTTGGAGTGACGAGAAGACATCTAAGATTCAAAAGAACGAATAGGTGAGACTTGATCATAACGTTTGTTTACGAAAAATCGTTTGCATAAAATGATTCTCATAGCATAAAGTGTCACATAGCATAAAAGATTCAAATTGGTTCACATCGCATAAAGAGTTTAGAAGTTTCACATAGCATAGTCATGAGTTCCACATAGTATAGCATGAATAAGTGAAAGCATCGTAAATTTAGTTTGTTCACGAGGGAGTATTATTGTTTGTGATTGCGATAACGTGCGAAATGATTAAAACGAAATTTTGAAATGAACGAACGTTCAAGTATAAAATCACATATAAATTGAGATACATAAAAGAAAGGCTCAATAAAACATAGGATTGTTTCGGGTTGAGAAACGTCGACTATTCCAAAGTGGGTCGAAAGTCCTTTCGAATTAGAGAAAACGTGCTTTGGCCTATAGGTAAGATACTCTCGTCGAGAAGCGATTAACGGTATCTTACCCTTCCGGTTACTACACATTTCTAATTGATTGAAACAATCGGGACTTTGGCGAGATTTAAAATCGAGGAATGGGACTTAATCGACGAGATGCGGGTTTCACCCCTAGCTTGACGATTTCGTACCCTAAATGTGGTTGGTACTTGTCGGGTCAAAATAAAATTTCGACACTTTGACAAGGGTCCACTAGAGTTGAAATGGAAATTACCATTAAGTTGTGGATTTCACTCCTAGCTTAATGGTGAAATTTCGTGCAAAATAGTTTAAGGTAGAATGAGAGTCGTTTACCAAATTGTGGGTTTCACGCCTATTTTGGTAAAGTTGTCTCGTTTGTGTTACAAGAGTATACAAATAAACATAAGTGTATTCATGTTAACCTTAGGAAAGGCATGTAAATTTAATCAATAAGAAGTATAGCTAGGAAGCATGCATGGTAGAGTACAAAAGTTTTAAACGACACATAAGAGGCAAAATTCCTAAAACTGTAGATTAGGGAAAAAGCATGGCAATTTTCCTAATTCCTTATAGTTATGGCTCTGATACCAATCTGTCACACCCCAACCGATGGCGGAAACATCGGGATGAGACGAACAAATTGCTCAAAACATCATAACACTATGTGACAATATTTAATTAAACTCTAATTTCATTGCAAGAACTAAATTGTCATACAACATTTAAAAATGGAAATAACAACATTGTTCAAATTCAAATCAACAAAAGATAAATAGATTAAAGGTGTGTATCTAGTCCACCCTACACTTGTTTCATCAATCATCCATAATTCATTAATCAACCTGCAACATGTATTAAAATAGAGTTTCAATGCAAAGGCAACGAGCGAGTATACAAGTTTGTTTACATAGCATAATAGAATAAAAACTCAAATCCAACATGGTTCATAATATGTGAATTACTAGTATGCAATTTTGGCGTACACTTTGATCAAACCCAAGAATCCAACGCATAAAATAGCCTAATCCCAATTGATAGCGGGATGGTAAATGTTTAACTTAACAATACCCCAAGTTTAACGGGCGGTGCGTAAATCCTATAGCGCTATAATTGTTAAGGTGGGCTAGCAAAGTTAATGAGCATATAGGTTCCAAATCATTCAAATAGAGCATACAAGAATCATAAGTAAAGCACATTAGTTTCATGTTTGTACAAGGATTGAGTATGTTTAGTTTCTAGTTTCAAAGATTGTTTACATAATGTACATGTTGCATCCGAAAATAAAAAGGGGAAAAAGGGATCGAGTATACTCACGGTGGTTGCAAGCTTTCCTACTTGGAATTCCCGCGAGTGAGTTGTTGGAGTAGATTAGGTTGGAGCACCTAGTCCTTCTACACGAGGAAACGTAGGTGTGTGAGTTTGGCGTTCAACGAAAGATTATAATTTGGAGTTTAACATAACATAAAGTATGATATCAAAATAATCATCTTTAACTTATACTCTTATATGACACTATGTAACCACTAGGGTTATATTGTATTTCATGGGTAATATGCCCATTAGAATCATACTTGGAGTGTTAAGTCTTAGATGGTATTCTACTACTTTAACATATAAACACAAGTTTAACATTAAAGATTCGAATGAGTGTATATATATATTTAGGTTAAGTATTACATATTATTAGGTCCAATAATTCAAGTAGGAGGTAGAAGATTAAGATCTTCATTTAGGCACCTCGAGTTATTCATGGATGTCATGTATGGGGTAGGAAGAACATGCTTCCATTTAGGGACCCCTTAAATGTTCACCACTTCACTTGATGTAAAGACAACCAAGGAGGGTCAAGAACTAGGATTAACACAAGTATGTAACTAATCTAAACTAAGAGAAATCATCAAATCATGTGAGGATTTTATGTTGGAACAACCCAAGTTGTTCCATAATCACTTCTCATCAAGAATTAAGCTTGAACATGACTTGTGGGTGAAATACCCTAAACAAAACAGAAAGTATTTGAGGTTTTAACCTCTGATATATAGTGTCTCAACCTTGTTTTTAAGCTTAACCAACCATAAGAGAGGTTGTAAGCATTAGGACATAGGTTTGAGATGAGAAAACTCAAGTTTGGTTAAGTTTAACAAAGATTTCATGAAAACAAAAACAATCAGTGGACTTTGGAGCCTTTTTGCCGGAGTTTCAGGGACTTATTTACTGTGAAAAACCCATGGAATCGAAGCTAAGGATAATCCAAGCACATAGGAAAAAGAATGGGCTAAAACGGACAAGAAATGAGTGAGTTATGCTCACTTTTGTGAAGCTTGCTGAATCTGGCCGAAAGTGGAAACTCAGCTACGGTTTTGAGATGTTTTTGAAGTGTTTGGAGGCTTGTAAAAGTGGAATAAGGAGTGGGGAAGTGTTTATTATATAGGGAAGGGATTAGGGTTTCAATGGGTTGGGCTTTGGAAGTGTTTAGAATGGGTTAAACCTTTAAACAAGCCCACAAAACCCAACCATATGGGCCTGAATTTTGTTGATTTGGGGCTGCCACATTTATTTATTTATTTATTTATTTAAACATTATAATGAGTAATTTTGTTAATTAAGTTGTGTAATAATATGCAACAATGTTTCCCCTAACTTGTAACAAGGTATAATATGAAATAAAACATGTTTTAACTAGGTAAAAAGTGTGATGTATAAGTATGTAATATGTTTGTAAGTGACAAGTATATGTCACATATTAGATGATTAATCGTTGTGTAAATACGCATATTATTGGGGGGTTTTTAAGTATCAACCATTTAAGGACAAGCATGGACATGTATCACAAATAAGTACCGTATGCGTATGAATTACGAATAAGGATTCGATGTACAATGAATTCGATCGTATGAGTATGTATCAATATGTAGAATGTGAAAAGAAATACAAATTTTATTTTTGATCCAAGTATTAGATTTTACAACAATTACCACAAAAAGTCGATTACAAGAATACAAGATTTCCAAAAATAGAAATACGAACAAAACATTCTATAAATGGAAAGTACAAAAGAGCCGGGCGTTACATTCTGACAATGGTAATGTGGTATTTTCTAAACTTTATTAATGGATAAACATCTCATGTTTTGTTGGACCGTTCTACGACCTCGAAAAGTCAGTTAAGGATATTCATCTTCATGTATGAAGGCGGAATCAACACAAATGAAGTTACAACAGCTTTCCTATTCAATTTCTTTACTTTTATTGCTTTCTGATGTAAATTTGACAAAGTTCGGTTACACAAGCAATGATACAGATCCGCTCCAACGTTACATACACAAATGAACTGATCAGCTATATATAGTGTGATGTGGTCCGCTTATATGGACTGACATATAAACGGACCTCCTAAGCGGACCACCTAAGCGGACCTCCTAAGCGGACCTCCTAAGATGACAAATAAACGGACCTATCAACATATGTTCATATATGCGGACCTGTCAACATATGTTCACATATGCGGACCTATCAACATATGTTCACATATGCGGACCTATTAACATATAATCTAATTTTGACTATCTAAAACCTATGTTGACTTATCTTGACCTAAGACTTAACGTAGACGTAGTCAACAGACATTTCATGCATTAACAGACTCCCCCTTGGATGTTGACGTAGGCTTCAGCTCCTGAGTCTTCAGTCTTGGTCTTTTCTCCAACTCTCTGTTTTCACATCATAAACATTCTTCACAGGTTCAGAATCTCAACCTGACTCTAACTTCCATCTTCTCTTTGACTGTTGATCCAAGCTCCCCCTTTCATAGACTCCCCTCTCGATATGCTAGAATCTGAGGTATCTGGCTCAAGCTTTGACAAATAGCTTTCGTTGAGAATAATGAAGTTCAAACCTGTTACTCAACCAATAACCATTACAATTCTATCTTTTCAACAATAAATCACCAACTCAATCAGTAATAGCAATCCACTCAAGTATTCAGGTCCAAGTTAATGACCCTGATTACTCAATTAATCTACCAAGTCCAATTTAATGACCTTGGTTGATCATTTGACGAATCAAACTGATTTAAAAACAACAATTTCAAACATTTTCTGAAAATAACAAGTATCAAGTTAATGAACTTGTTTTTCCAATAAAACAATCTTCATCAAGATAAGCTCTCCTCATTCTTCAGTCCAAAATCTCCTGCATCTGCTTTAATCATCTGAGAATCCAACAATCAACTCTCCACTTTGGTTTGTTGGAAAATAAAGCAGAAATAAAATCTTTTTGGATTTTATAAAGTGTTCTAAACTAAGAAATGAAATACAGAAAACTTAAATTGTAGAAAGTAAACAAAGTAAACTATTTACAAACTTATTTTTGCGAGCGTGTCAGGGAATCATATCAGCTTTTCAGACAAATCACAAATACTGTTAAGCTGTGATTACATACTCAGAGTTAAACAATTCACCTCGATTGTCGATATACTGATCCATCTTAAATTCTCACACAATTTTCAATCTACTCAGGTTACGATTTAGATGAATTATGAACTAGTTCATTCATGTGTCCCACCTCTTGAATATACTCCCGTATCCAGAATCCCAATTATCAGTCTTACAGGTGAGTATACTACAATGATATATGTACATAAATTAGGTATGCGAGGGCCGAGGGATCTCAGGTCGATACTTCCGTATACGCAGAGAGATATCAGCTTCGACTTTGCGGTATGTCCCTTTTAGAGGATCTTTTAGCTACAACAGCAGCGACTATCAATTTTATTGTTTCATCGGCATGCTGAGGGTTTAATGCTATGTTTCAAGCATTGCAGAAAGTATTATCCAAGGACTAGGTCAGAACTACCGTTCAGCAGAAGTCCCGGAATAATACCCCAGACATCATTAAGTATAAAGACCTAGTATATCAGATTATGAGACCTTTCAAACGAGATTTCAGGGGTTACCTATATATCCAAGTAGTGTTCCCCACGAATTTCACAAGTTTGAAATTTAGGTTTATATCCCGAATAAATCTACTAAATGTGCGAAAACCTATCGGCACATCATCAGTGAGACTGTTTAACTCATTTAAACTTTACAAATCTTTAGCATACTGTAATAGTCTAGCTGATGTACTATCATTTTCCCTATATACACAAGCTCTTTTTCAGATTTTATCATGTTTTTGTATTTTTGCATTTTTTACTGTTTTTGTATTTTCTGAAAATATACTATATACATCTATCTACTCCCCCTAAATACCAAAACAAGTAAAAAATCAACAAACCATTGCAGATTGTTTCTCGTCTTCATCCGCAACAGTACTCTCATCAACGCCAATTATGCCATCCGACACCGACAGAAGCTTCATACCGTTCAGTTTTAACAAATATTTAAACCGATTTTTATCAAAAGCTTTGGTATGTAAATCAGCTTTCTGTTCGTCAGTGTGGATTTTCTCAATTCGTATCAACTTTTTCTCAAAGCAATCACGAATAAAATGATGACGAATTTCTATGTGTTTAGTTATAGCGTGATGTACTGGATTCTTTGTTATATTTATTGCGGCCTCATTATCAACAAAAAGAGGTGTGTTAAGAAACTGCAAACCGTAGTCGCGCATCTGTTGCTGTATCCACAAGATCTGAGAGCAGCAACTGCTAGCAGAAACATACTCCGCTTCACATGTAGATAACGCCACAGACGTTTGTTTCTTACACTGCCAGGTAACCAATCTAGGACCAAAGAACTGGCATCCTGCAGTTGTTGATTTTGAATTGACTTTGCAGCATCCGAAATCCGAATCGGAATACCCTTCGAGCG
The DNA here is from genome assembly GCA_030545235.1 of Helianthus tuberosus. Classification (NCBI taxonomy): domain Eukaryota; kingdom Viridiplantae; phylum Streptophyta; class Magnoliopsida; order Asterales; family Asteraceae; genus Helianthus; species Helianthus tuberosus. The sequence continues at coordinate 13,616 of JARYGA010049592.1, forward strand.
TAAAGTCGCCTTTCCTAGGATACCACAGCCCCAATGAAGGAGTTCCTTTCAGGTAGCGCAATATCCTCTTCACAACGATCATATGCGATGCTCTCGGGTTAGACTGAAATCTTGCTGCGAGGCACGTTGGGTACATAATATCAGGACGTGAAGCATTTAGGTACATTAATGAACCTATCATGGAACGGTAAAACGTTTCATCAGCCCTGTCTCCTGTGAGATTTGGGTGAATCCCATGATTTGTTGCAAGTGGGGTAGCAGCTGGAGTAGAACCTGACATCCCAAATTTCTCTAGAATATCATGAACGTACTTCGACTGATGAATGAAAATTCCCTCAGGTAGTTGTTCAACTTGTAATCCCAGAAAGAATTTCATCTCCCCCATTGATGACATATCGAACTTTTGCTTCATCACTGATTCAAAGTCTTTGCATAGACTTTCATTCGTCGACCCAAAGATTATATCGTCCACATAAATCTAAACTATCAGAAGATGACCGTCGACCTCTTTAGTGAAGAGAGTGGCATCCACTTTTCCACGAATGAACTTGTTGGCTAGTAGGTGTTGATACAAAGTCTCATACCAGGCTCTCGGGGCCTGGTGTAAACCGCCTGGTGTAAACCATACAGCGCTTTGTCCAATAAGTAAACCTTGTTTTTTGTGGATTGGATCGGTAAAGCCCGGTGGCTGTCCGACATAAACCTCCTCTTTGACCTTCCCATAAAGAAACGCCGATTTTACATCTAACTGATAAACTTTGAAGTTCTTCCAAGACGCAAATGCAAGAAAAATTATGATTGCCTCTAGTCGAGCCACAGGAGCATAGACTTCTGTAAAATCAATCCCCTCCTGTTGACTAAAGCCCTGAACAACGAGTCGAGCTTTGTTCCTTACAACAACTCCTCTGTCGTCTCTCTTGCACTTGAACACCCACTTCGTATTGATTTTCCTATGACCATCCGGCAAATCACCTAACTTCCACACTCCTAATTTCTCGAATTGACTAAGTTCCTCCTGCATTGCATTGACCCAAGAGTCTTCAGTAACCGCCTCTTTGTAAGTTCTTGGCTCAACCTGCGAGATAAAACAACTCAATGAGAATTCAGTTTGCAAAGGAGCAACTTTTGTATAAAAACATGTAAGCCCTTTATCAATCTGATTTCGAGTGCGAACGCCTGTCTGCAATTCTCCTATGATCAACTCCTCTGGATGATATGAAAAAGTTCGCGGCATCACTTCACAGGTGGAGGTACTTGATGAAAACCCACCCCAGTTCCATCAGAATACACATCTTCGCCTGCTTTGTCTTTCCCGATGGGTTTGGGAATAATGTGTTGCAACACAAAGCTTGCGGAGCTGTAACTGTTAAGCTTCAACTGGATTCGCTCATTTTCAATTTCAGCCTCTTGAAATTTAAGTGTCAGTTTAGCGATTTCATCCAGTTGTTGGTTGATTGATTCTTCTTTAACTCTAAGCACTGCTTTTAGATGTTCATTTTCTTTAAAAGTTTTACCATTTCGATCATCACTATCTTTCAATGTGCTTTTGAGTTTTTCAAACTTTTCAGAAATCTGACGGTTTTCAAGAATCAACTTTTCATTTTCTTGTTTAATCTTGTCATGATCAATTTTATCATTTTCAATTTGTCTAGTTAATTCTCTTATCCGTTCAGTTGAAGCTTTAACTGTTTTGTCACGATCAAGAATCTGATTCTCAACGCTTCTGACCTTTGCTGTCAGATCATCAACTTTCTTACCGTTGAGATAAGTGACTGTGTTACAAAATTTGCACTCTTTGTTGCAATTTTTGCAATCAGCATTTCCATCGATTTTCTTACCTGACGCATTTGTTGACGCGTTTGAACTGACCTGGCTTTTTGACTCAGACACGGAGTTAGAGTCTACCTCAAGTGCCTTAGCAGCCAGCACTTTGTCAACCATTTTTCCCAAGTTCTCAGCATTCAACTCTTGCGTTGTGTCAATAATGCCAGTATCAATATTCTTTGCTTTCTCGATCTCTTCTTTCTCCTTTTTCTCTTTTTCTTCTTCTTTCATTTTCTCGGTTGGAGTTCCCCACCATTTGTTTTGCCAATACTCATTCTCTTCTTTGTATTGCTGGATTATGGCTTCGATATCAAGCGTTTTGTCATCGATTGCAATATTTCCATATTCATCAAGATAACATTCCCTGTCCGGATCCCATCTATTTGCTCTCCTCGCTTCTAGAAAGATACGAGATATTCTAATTATTTTGTTTTCAGCAATCATTTTTCTGTATTGATATTTTTGCTCTTCAGTTCGATCGTCTTTCCACGGAATAGGATCGTCGTTTTTCGCCATGAATGCGTAACCAACCGCATCTTCTTCTGGTAAAACCTCTTGACTCCAATCATAACCCTCATCATCATAAATCACCGCAAGAGCTCTAGATTTCTCTTTGTTGTCTTCAACCTGCTTTAATCTAGGCGGCTCGGATTTATTCTGATGATATATTGCCTTCTTGTAATAATCATCTCTGAAAGGGTTCTCCGACTCATCAGCATAAGCGTTTCTGCATTCTCGTTTGAAGTGACCTTTCTGCTTACACTTGAAGCATGTCACCTTGGACTTATCGAACCCCAGCTTAGTAGATGGACCACCAATTGTCTTCCTGCCAGTTATTTCCATGAAACGCTGTGCTCGACGAACAGCACTTTCCATAGCCCAACGAATATCGATTAGTTCCATTTCTTCAAGATCTATCTGGTCATAATCTTCTTTCGTTAGGTTGGTGTTGCCTATCTTCCCAGCTACTAATCCTTCATACGATTCCAACACCGATGCTAGGAAGATCATCTGCTGTTTAGCCGACTCCTCATCAAAATTCTGAGCATTCTTCAAGTCTATTGCAATGTTGCATTGAAAACGATTCTTTGCATCAAAATGACTTGCAGATGATGAAGATCCACTGTGATAACCACTGTGATTTCCACTGCTTTGACTTTCTTTGTTTGCTGTGGATACATTCTCAGCAGAAAATGCAGTCTTTGGAGAAGTTGCTTTTGGCATCATGCTATTTGGATAATACAAATCCAAATTCTGCTGGTAAGATGAGTGATTGACTTTGTATGTCTTCTTCAGTTCCAACTCGTGACTCTCGAGTTTCTCAATCAGCACATCTAATGTCAACTTTTCTGGTTCTTTGATGGTATTCTTCAGCATCAGCGCATAATATCTCCAATCCATCTCGTCAGGCAACGAATCGAACAATTTGTCGATAAGATCTTCTTCAGGAATTCTGATATCATGTCTTACTAATTCCAGCTTCAGATGACCAAACCTTTCTATCATTTTACAAACTGACTCATTCTTTAAACATCCAAAAAGATCAAACTCTTTTCTAAGAAGTTTCTTTTTTGCTTTTCACGATTTCAGTAGTTCCTAAACATTTCTTTTCTAACTTTTCCCAAAGATCTTTTGCATTTGAATAATCGATCAATGAAATTATGTCTTCTCGGACGGATTGAAATAACAATGCCACACACTTTTGTTCAGCTACAAACGAATCAATATCCTCGGCTGCTCTTAAAGTTTCACCATTTTTGTTTCCATTGGCATAACCGTTTTTCAAACTCTTCCAACTGGGAAATGCGAATGCCATCAACCAATCTTCAAACTTTCTTGACCACCGACTGTATTCCTCGATAGCCATTAACTTTGGAGGTTTATTGAACGTTCCGAATGCACTTTCTGATTCCCAAGCTTCCTTTTTCTTCTCTTTTGGCACATTCTCATTGTTGTTGCTAGATGAAGAATCATCGTTTCTGGAATCTCCAGCGAATGCGTACATGTCGCTAAACGGATTCAAGAATATGTCATCCATTTTGAGTGTACCTGCAAAATCAGTCAAACACTTAGAAAAATTTCCGAAATTTTTGAAAAATGTGACAGAAAAGCGGATCTATCAGTGTAAGTGACAAATAAGCGGATCTGTAATGTCCGGATAAGCAGAAGTGTCAAGTGTCTAAATAAGCGAACCAAAAATGTACAAATGAGCGGACCAGATTATGTCTGTAAAAGCGGACCAGATATTGTTCGTTCAAGCGGACTAGATTATGTCCGTTCGAGCGGATCTACCTTGTACGTTCAAGCGGATCTACAAGATTCGTATAAGCGGACCTGATAAATGTCCAGATAAGCGGACCAGGTCAATGTCCGGATAAGCGGACCAGGTATTGTCCGTATAAGCGGACCTAACAGATATTGTCCGGACAAGCGGACTTAACAAGTAATTTCAAGCGGACCAAATGTGATTTTCGAGCGGATCTATCGATGTCCGTAAAAGAGGATCTCACAAATTACCCAATTTTAACCATTTTTAAGCCAAATTTTAGTCTGAAACTTTCAATGATTATTCTACACACAATTCCGATCACAATGATATGTGTAAAGATCAATTTTGTCCAATAATTTGTTATAGATCTGAGATAAAAGTTTCTGACTGTGAAGCTGATCGAATTTTGTAACAATTGATTGAGTTTAACTTTGATTTAAGTTCTAATACATTCTAGGGTTTATTAAAAGTATGATCCGCACGTAATACTCGAAAATCAGACAATTTCACCCATAGAAACCACTTCAAATCAAAAAAAATAAGAGAGAAAGTGAGTAGAAATCAGAGAATTCGGTAGAATCAAGCTGTAGTAGTATGAACTCCTCGTCCTGAGCTCTGATACCACTTGTTGGACCGTTCTACGACCTCGAAAAGTCAGTTAAGGATATTCATCTTCATGTATGAAGGCGGAATCAACACAAATGAAGTTACAACAGCTTTCCTATTCAATTTCTTTACTTTTATTGCTTTCTGATGTAAATTTGACAAAGTTCTGTTACACAAGCAATGATACAAATCCGCTCCAACATACACAAATGAACTGATCAGCTATATATAGTGTGATGTGGTCCGCTTATATGGACTGACATAAAAACGGACCTCCTAAGCGGACCTCCTAAGATGACAAATAAACGGACCTATCAACATATGTTCATATATGCGGACCTGTCAACATATGTTCACATATGCGGACCTATCAACATATAATCTAATTTTGACTATCTAAAACCTATGTTGACTTATCTTGACCTAAGACTTAACGTAGACGTAGTCAACAGACATTTCATGCATCAACAGACTCCCCCTTGGATGTTGACGTACTCTTCAGCTCCTGAGTCTTCAGTCTTGGTCTTTTCTCCAACTCTCTGTCTTCACATCATAAACATTCTTCACAGGTTTAGAATCACAACCTGACTCTAACTTTTATCTTCTCTTTGACTGTGTAATTTAAGTGTGGGGGGGATGCTAAAACCTTGAATCTCGCAAGTCCTAAATACAAGCCTTACACAAAACTCTATTGGAACCGCTAATCACCCCCAAATTTTTTCAAAAATTTTTCATTTTTTTACTTGTCTAGGTTTAACTTGGGAAATTCAAGTTCTTAAAAAGGTTATATTTTTACGAATTTACAACCGATAGCGTCGTGATAAAAAGAACCAACATAAGAAAATTATGAAAAGGCATGACAAGCTTAGTTAAAATTTAATTATATATACTTGATTACATAAAAACCCATTCCCACAAAAGTGAGTTTTGAGCCTTTATTGAGCATACACTTACATATCATTTGACTAAATGCTCATTTTTCGTTTCTTGTGCGAATAGCCGCTTGGTTCTTACGACTCTAGAACTTGCCATGACGATACATTCCCAATCCTTACCAACTTAAACCCGAGTAAGTAAATGATGGAGGCATTAGGACTAACCTTTTTATTTCTACACCATTTTTTTTTTTTACCACCTACCCAAAATCCCCCTAGTTAGCCCCTTTGAGCCTAAACCTTTTCATTTCATAACCCAAACCAAAAACCCTTTTTACCCACCAAAACCTTTTTCATTTTTAACCCTTTGTTTTAGTAAAAAGTTCGGTTCTTCATATGACTTTTCAAAAAAAAAAAAGAATTTTATTTTGTTGATGATGAAGCAAAAGAAAATAAACAAACAAGTTCATCAAAAAAAATTAACTTTGTTTGAATAAATAGCTTCATCAAAATAAAAAGTTATGAAAATAAAAAGTCTTACGAAAACCGACACTTGTTACGCTTTTCGACTTTTTTCTACTAACCACTAACCACCAACCCAACCACCTACCTTTAACCCAAGCCTAACCCTTAACCCACAAAGTCCTCTTGATATTTACAAAGGTATATAAGTTAAAAAGGAGGAGGAGGATTGATTGCTTGGCAAGCCTATGGTAGGAGTAAGTTCCATGCCGCTCTCAAGTGATCCACAAAAATACATTTTCGGCCGAGTGTTGAGTGATCCCCGTGAGGTATGTGAACTTGTATATAAATAGGATTTTACAAAGGCATGTTATGCCCTAATAAGTAATTTATCTTATGAAAAGTTTTTAATAAATCATGACGAATAGGATTGTAAATAAATAAAAATTAAATTAAATAAAGAATCTTGGAAATCCCGACAATCTACGACAAGCCCAAAACCTTCTTTTCTACCCATTCCATTTGGGAGTGTAAATAGCCACATATTAAAGAGTTTTGCTTGAGGACAAGCAAAGATTCAAGTGTGGGGGTATTTGATGTGTTCAAATATTAACATATAAATTTCATCAAATGAGGAATAAAACTAACCCTTTTTTAGTACTAATGTTGGAAAAAGTGTGCTTTTGTCTTCCTTTTGTATTTTTCAGGATTAAATGAGCTCAAATTAACAAAAGAAGCAAAAAGACACCAAAATCTAACATAAATACAAGAAAAGGAGCAAGACATGACATGCCCGACCCCACGACAGCATCTTCCCAAGCAAAACAAGAGATCAGAGGCCTGAACACGCCCCGTGCTCAGCCAGCACGGGGGCGTGCCCAAGTGTCAGCAGAAAAGACAAAGTGGTAGAAGCTTCTATTGCCCACCACGGGGCCGTGCTCAGCGGACACGGGGCCGTGGTCAACTATAAGATTCGCACAATCCAGGCAAATCTTCATAGTACAAAGATTCTTCTGCACACGGGGTCGTGCTCAGCGGACACGGGGGCGTGGTCAACTAATAAGACAAAGCTGCATTTAATGAAGAAAGAGAGGATGTGGACACGGGGCCGTGCCCACTGGACACGGGGCCGTGCCCGAGCTTCTGTTCAGCCTATAAATAGAAGTGCTTGGCTCAAGCTCAAACCATACCTTGGCACACCACCTCTCTCACACTTCACCCACCACCCACCACCACCATAACACCATCATCCACCACCATCATCCATTGTCCATCGTAGAGTGTGTGAGTCCTCTCGGGATCCAAGATTGATCGTAAGAGTTCTTGACAATCAAGGCCATGTTTGCCTAAGTCTCTTACATCACTTGGTGAAGACAAAGTGTCTAGTGTAATACTTTTTATTTCTAATCTTTTGCACTTTTTATTTGGTTTTGTATTAATGACTTTAATAACTAGTTACTTATGTTGAAGGTGATCTTTCCTTATCGTTTGTCCGTGGTGTCTTGGCATTATTTTACTGTCTATATAAAATAAAAGATTTTCACCATTCATATCTCCACGGTCTATATGGAGGTATGTTGGCTACCTGGTCGGGGGTTAAGGGAACGGTTTGGTAAAGGTCTTGCCATTGTTCAGCGTTTAGAGGTCCTGCAATGGACCTGGGTCAAATTTAGTAGGACCTCCTTCAATACTTCACGGTATTGGATGGCGGGGGTCCAAACTCTTTGATCCTCTCATAAGTTAACTACTATTAATACTATAACCCGGCTATTTAGGACTGTATCCCTGCTGACTCAGACTACTTAGTCGAGGGTAACGTCACCTCCAAAAGAGGGGCCTACCATAATATTGCATTAAGAACTTAATTCATTATCTTCCAATAATCCACCCTTTTAGGATTGTATCCTTGCTGACTCAAACTACTGGGGTGAGGGTAACGTCACCTTCAAAAGAGGGGCCTACTACAATAACTAAGATAATCTCTTAATTATGTGCAAAAGTGCGGAAATAATCAAAGGTTAGACTAGATACGAGTCGGAACCAAGTGATTCATCTTGTCTATCTGTTTTTCTTTTTTATTTTACTTTTTAGCATTTTAGTTAGTTTTTATTTTTTTCTTAGTTAAAAACATTTTTCTAAACTTTTTATTTTGATTAGACGTTGAGGATTAACCGGTACTAAAAGCTCTTGTGTCCTTGGACGACCTCGGTATCTTGCCAACACTATACTACGCTCACGATGGGTGCACTTGCCCATATGTGTGTTTAGTGTTAGTAAAATATCGTGTTTTATAAATTTAAAACTTGGCTAAAATAAGTGTTAAAGGGGCTTAAAATATACACCTAATATATATAACACTTCACACGCATCACTCCGAACCTAGCGGGGGTACCTCAGAAAACAACCCACCTCATGGCTGTACCTACTGGCACTTCCTCAACTACGAGCCTCCGAAGTTCGACGACACTGGAGGTGCCATAGCCTTTGTGAAATGGAACGAAAATATGGATTCCGTCTTTCGAATGAGCGGTTGTACGCCAGAACAACAAGTCCCATACGTTTCTGAGTTGTTTCAAGATGAAGCTCTATTATGGTGGAACCTTCGGGTTCGAATAATGGGCGAGACTGCAGCATATGCGTTAACATGGGGTGAGCTGAAAGGAATGATGCATAAGGAGTATTGTTCTCAAACGGAAACCCAGAAGTTAGAAGGTGAATTCCAGATCCTGATGATGGAAGGTCCAAAGGTGTTGGAGTATGTGCAAAGACTTCATGATTTGTCATGAGTTGTTCCGTACCTGGTGGAACCAGAATTGAAGAAATTAGGGCAATTCATTTGGGAACTGGCGCCTCAAGTCTTGAGCTTACTGATAACATCAACACCAACAACAACTATTGCTGCAAGTAAGATGAGTTTGGCACTCGCTAAGGAAGCGCTTAGACTAGAAAAACTTTCCACCTCCGACGAGAAAAAGGAGACTCCTGTAGAACCATCTGGGGACAACAAGAGGAAGTTTGCAAACTTCAAGAAGGATACTCGGGTGAACAACGAGAACAAGGCTAAAAAGGGAAAAGAGTACATGGGTATCCTACCTAAGTGCGACAATTGCCTACGTCATCATGTCGGGCGATGTAAATATGGAAAATGCGATAACTGTGGCAAGAGAGGGCATGTCAAGGAGACTTGTAGGCAAGGTACTAAACATGTAAATGAAACCCATGATGGAAGAAAGAATCTCGAAGGAAGCAACGGCGTCAACAACTGTCAAGAAAGAACCAGTGATGAACAAAAACGTGCTCAAGGTTGTTTTAACTGCGGGGACAAAAGGCATTTCAGGAAGTATTGTCCTAACAATGAGCAGGCACGAGAAGGAGTGTTGGACATCAGAACTGGGGAAGCACGCCAGGATCCAAGCATGGTTATCGGGCGTTTCCAGAAGGTTTACTTGGGGACTAAGCCGAGATATGATGAGTGCAAGTTTCACCATGAAGGTCAATGCCAGAAGCCTTGGTGCGATAGGTGCGGAAAGGAAGGACACAGCAAGTACGCCTACCGAACAAAGTATCCCCGGCAAGAATGAAATAATAACGATAACCAAGACAAAAACAATGATGGTAGAACTCCAGGTTGCTTCAAATGCGGGGACGTGGGGCACTTTAGGAAGGAATCCCTAAAGGATGACCAGGACCGTGGAAGGGCGTGCAACATCGGAGCTCGTGAAGCATGCCAAGACCCAGATGTGGTTACTGGTACGTTCTCTATCAACCAAATATTTTGCATCTATGTTGTTTGATACCGGTTCCGGCCATAGCTTCGTATCTCATGAGTCTAAGAATGTACTTGGTTTAGTAAAGGGATAAGTTAGATAGTCCGCACTAGATAGAACTAGTTAGTGGGAAGCATCGACGTGGTAACTTGAATGTACCAGTTGTCAAGAAAACTGAACGATGGTCGTTACCAACGATGATGAGCGATGAAGCAAACGTGACTCATGAAGCAGGATACACCTCTACAAACTACTAGTGTCACACCCCGACCACGTAGAACATAGAAAACGTGGCGGAAACATCGGGGAGTGTTGTAACAGAATTAATTGTTTCAAATCCATGGCAATTGAAGTTTCGTTTTATTTATCAAAAGTGTTACAATGTCTTAACAAACAAAGAAGTACAACATAATTAACTCGTCTTGTCTCGTTTTAAATCACTAAGGCACAGGTCCGCCTAAGTATGTCTTGATAAGTCCTATGCATCATCTCCTGAAAACACATGTGAAAATAGGTACGTCAGCATAAAAATGCCTGTGAGATACATAGGTTTTGTGAAAATAGGATTCATGACTTATGTTTGTGAAAATGTTTAGTCATGAACCTTGTAATTTGCTTTGTCTTGTAAATCATTTGAAAGACGATAAGATCAGATGATATGTATAAATAAGTGAATAATGTATGGTTAAATGAATAACCATATAAAATGAGTTTGTATAAGATAAGTTGTTTATAAATCAATGTTTTGTGAAAAGTATGTTATTTGTATAAAATGTTCTATGTCTCAACTGAAATGATTCAAATAACGCTACGATATATAATACCATACAAACACTTATATATAGGAAGTACCAGCGGCGTATCCACCATGCTTGTATCATATTACACACGTCTCGTTACTTAATCACTTAATCAAACCAAACCACCAAGATGTAATGTTTAACAATTGTAGAAATGTTTATGTATTGTAAGTAATGTAAGGTTAAACGAATAACCTTATAGTAGCATATCAAAAGTATACTTTGGATTTGTAAGTAACATATTAAACTATGTTTTGGTTTCATAAGTAACATATCAAAATATGCTTTGGATGTGATAAATATATGTTGGTTTGTACAATACCACACATGAGAGTATATCAAACTATACTTTAATAGTGTGATTTAAGAATTCATTCAGACCTGGTGCATCAAAATACACCTTTGAGACTATAGAAATACCACAAAGGCAATCCCTATTTGGATGGAGCAACAAATTGGTTTCAGACATTCCATGACAACAGGAATGGGGTGTCAAATCCTATAGCGCTATATCATACTAACAATCGGTCTGGAGAACATAAAATAAGTACAATTCAACATTTTATTTTATGTTCATTGAGAAATCAGTATTTAAATCATAGATAGTCATTTAGTTTGTCAAAAGATAAGTAATAACATGTATAAACAAATGTCAAAATGTAAGCATGTGATGAAATCAGCTGTACTAAGTAATGCACACAATGGGCACACCTAGCATAAGATGTAATGAAATCATGTACTATAATGTACTAACAAACATAGCCGGTATATGATGTGAAAACAGGAAAGCATGAAAGTAACAAGTAGGCACATGTGTTTCACCCCAAAACAGTTTGGAAAACAGTAAAAGAGTGGTATATGTACTCACTTGCGATTGCTCAGAAGTCCTTGAGTTACAACCAAACAATGCTAGAGATCGCGGATATCAAATGGCACCTAATATAGGTAATTATGTTAATTAACCGGACCTAGATCGGAAGATCGGATAGCATGAGGGTTTGTAAACCAAACGAGTGTGGAGACTCGTGTGATATGGTTTAACAAAGCCTACATACTAAATGAAACCTAACCTGAGTGCTTTCGACCCATTACGACCCGTTTAGGTAGCTTATGCTACTTTAACGCGTCGTGCGCGTGAAACGCGTTCGGACCGCCTAACTAGTCCTATGACAAGTATTATATGCCTATACATGTTACATAATCAGTTATGTGACAAAATTTTAGGTTACATATGCTTAATTACCAATTATATATGAAAAGGGTATTCTGGTAATTTACCTAAGGCATATAAACTACCTATCATACAACTACTTAAACGATGTGACCATAAGGTATAACCTCGGAAGGTTATTCCCTACACTATGGTCACCTAATGTATTTGGTCGGATCCTAATGATCGACCAAACTGGGTCGGGTTCGAAGGTATAGGCGATTTATCAGATCGCCTACCCTACGACCCTAGACAACGTGGTAATCAGTGGGCATAGTCCCAAGGGACTATGACCCACGTGATTACACTCACGTTGCGAAGTTCAAACGAACTTCGCATTGACCATAAGCTGGTCAACGCTGAAAGTCAAACAAAGTTTGACTTTCGGACTCGAAAAGCAATAAAATAAGGAAAAGAACGAAAGAATACTTACGAAGGGTCCCCGAATGCTAATCTCGATCCAAGAATCTCAGGTATGAAACAATGGTTTCAACTTAGAGTTCCTAAGATCAAGATTCTAGTGATTTTAGCAATGGGAGTGGATGGGTATTTATAGGAATACCCGAACCGTTAAGATCGTTTGTCGAATATCGTGCCTTAATCATATCCGTACAAGTGTCGGAAGGTTATGGTGCCTAAATTCCATCCTTATCAGCTGACTAAGCATGTTAGAATGTGTGGTTGTGAATTAAACAGCTGCTAATACGTCGAATCTGGTCCCGAAAGTGAAAAACTGATGTTTCTGCATGTTTTCTGTCCAAAATAGGCAGTCGTGTAGCGCTACTGGCAAGGCATTAGGCAGTCGCGCTACGCTAGCACCCCCCCTGTTTCAGAAATCTTTCAAAAGTGGCAGGAATGGTCCCTGCACGTGTTTAAGGCCTTTTTCGATGCGTTTGAACCCCGTTAACCTCATTTCAAGGCTCTAAAATGAATTTAAAGTATAGGGAACTCAAAACATGCTCAAAAATATGCCGGATGATGGTTCGTTTGGTCGTACGAACGCGATGTTCGCTTAATTACGACGGAATGCGCATAAGCGCGAAAAACGATCCAAATGACGCGACGAATGGATTTTTCTTATGGCGAACACTAAAATATAATATAGTCATGCTTACATAAATTTTTGGATGTCCGGATGTATTCAGAACGTAAGTTATGCGCGAAAATGCAAACTTGTGCACTTTTTGACACTTTTAGTCCCTGAATGACCCAAAAGTTTATTTTAGCACACCGAACCCCTCAAAGCCTATTTCTAAGCTATGTAAAGGATATATATGGTATGTTTAACTTATGGTCATGTTCCGGAATGTCTGTTACAGTTCAAATTGGCATACTTTCGCAGTTTGTCAAATTTAGTCCCTGTAAGCGAATAAACTTTGATTTCACCATACCAAACCTTCCAAAACTTATATCTAAGTTATGTAAAGGTTATTTAAGGTATGTTAAGCCTATTTCACTATTCTGGAGTGTTCGTTGGATTTAAACTGGTTATATTTACGCATCAGTGCGTGTATAACCTTCCAGAAAGCGATTTAGAGCTTGAAATCGAACAAGAGTTGATATGTGCAAAAGCTACACATATTTATACAAGTCCAAAGTATGAAATACAATATTTCATTGGTTTGGCATTTGTTTGATGGTTGAAGTGACACAGGTGTTACAGTCTCCCCTACTTTAGGAAATTTCGTCCCGAAATTTAATTTTAGAGGAAACTTGTGAAGACAGCTGTGACGATTTCGCCTTCTAATAGATCCATTGAACCCTTAAGTAAAAACTTTGGGCCATTTTAGAACTCTTAGCGAATTTGTTAACCCTCAAAGTGAATTCCTTGTAGTAGTAAAACATGGAATTTTTTTGAACTACGGACAGAAGAACGTTTCTTATGAATACTTATCATAGGAAACTTAGTGTGTGCTTGAAATCAGAATTGGGGAGTGTGAGAATGAATGAAATTGGTTAAGGTCCAAGACTTCTCCCGTATCATTATTCTCGTCACTATAGATCTTAACACATGACAAAACTTCTTGTGGTTTCTGTGCACTGAATTCCATAATTATGTAGGCCTCCATAATTACGAAATTCTTTGCACAGTCCGCACAGTTCATTTCGTAATGCGTAGAAAGGAAAATCATTTGAATAAACATGAAACGACTCGACTAGACCACCAAAGGGTCCTTTTAGTTAGATCAACGAACGATCCTTTTAACTAGATCAACGCATGATCTTCTTAACTAGATCGTCGTATGATCTTTTTAAATAGACCACTTAAGGGATCTTTTCATTTATATATCACATGATATTTCTAACCAGATTTTCAAATCAATCTGTTTAACTAGACCATGCAAGAGGTCCAATTATAGAATAGTACTTTAAAACCCAAAGGACTTGACTACAACGTAGAAGTCTATTAAGGATTTAAGATAGTAACTTTGGATATCCTACTATGAACCCCTCATATAAGATATGAAAGATTTACGAGGATTTGGATGGATCATAAACAACCACAAAACATGAAAGAAAACACATAAGCACAAAATTAGTTAACTTGATTCTTTAATTCGTTCTCTTTAGGTATAGATAATTAAAGCACACTAGGAATCCAATCTATGGATTTCATTTGGCACTTTAACCATTTCCAAGGATCCATTTATAAAGATAGAAGGATTCTTAGTAAGAGTTTGGCTTTGTTTCTTAAAAGAAACAAGTTTTTATGGTTCTAGGGGAGATCATAAGTGATCATAAAATGACAGAACCACACGAGTAGTTTGTATTTGGGTTGACATCATAAGGTTGTATCAAACATTCACACAATCGTATCAGTTTTGCAATAATAAAAACGACGAATTTTTATTTATATAACAACTGACTTGTCTTTAAACGTCAAAGATAACAACCAAGGGAAATAACAAAACACTAGTTGTTCACCGCTGCATCATTGTTCATGTTTGCCTCATTGATGTTAAATGCTCATCCTCGTGCTGGAGGTATGTTAACAAGTCTTGGGCAATTGTTCCTGTAGTGGGTAAGGTCACCACAGTTATAACATGACCCCGGAGGGAACCGTGCTTGAACAGCAGCAGGGTTTGCAGCAGCTTGATTTGCATATCGACATACATTGATCAAATGTCCCAACCGCCCACAGTGGGTACATTTGTGACACTGCTCTTGCTCTAGATGATGACGGTTGCACTTGTTGCACAAAGGTGCGGTACCAACATAGTTTTGCCTTTTGCGAGGTTGTGCTGGCTGGTTTGGTGCAACCTGTTTGTCTTGAGCAGTTACTGCGTAGTTTTGAGAGGCTTTGCGTTTCTTCTTCTTGGACACCTCAGCATGTTCTTCCTTTGGTTCCACTTGAGCAGTCTTGTCAGATGGTCTTGGGTCACCCTTCCGAAACAGCTTTTTCTTTCTGATGTGGGATTCAGTTAGGGTGGCAGACAGTTCAATGGCTTGTCTGACAGTAGTAGGGTTGCTGCCAGTAACAATATCATGAACTAAGTCAGGAAGACCATCAGTATATTTCTCGATCGCCTTATCCACAGGAGTAACCATAGCAGGACACAACAGGCTCAATTCTTCAAAACGGTCAGTATAGGCTCGATGTTCACCACTGCCTTGCTTCAAATCATCAAACTCCCTCTCCAAAGCTCGTAGTTCATGACGAGGGCAAAACTCCTTCATCATAAGAGCCCTAAGCTCAGCCCAAGTCTGTGCTAATGCAACCTCATCACCGCGGTCTCTCATCACCCCGTTCCACCACGTAAGAGCCCTCTTCTGAAACACACTTGAAGAAAACTCGACCTTGCGATTTTCAGGACACTGAACGTGACGGAAGGTATTCTCAATGCTTTCAAACCATTGAAGAAGCCCAGTCGCTCCCTCAGAACCACTAAATTTGAGTGGTTTAGCCGAGTTAAAAGTTTTGAAATTGCATGGGGCATTGTTGTTGTTGATGGCTTGCATCATTTGAGCATAAAGATTTGGGAAGGCAACAGCCATTTGCTGTGCGATGATTCCCGCCAGTTCGTCATTTGCCATCTGATTGTCGCGTCGAGGAGGCATTCTAAAAGAGGAAACATGAAAGGAAACGAGTGAGAGATTTAGACGAAAAGAATGAGATGAATCAAATCTGATGAAAGCAAGGATAGTGGTCATTTGTTTGTTACTACAAAGCAACAAACGACACACAATGACTAATCAAAGTAAATGGATTAAAATAATGTATCGCGAAGACATGCTCGCCTATAAGTGAACACTCATCCCAAGAATTCCCAGGTAAGCACAACTGGTCTCGCGTCTGATGAGATGTATACGAAGTGCTTGCCTAGACAGAAAACCCAGAATACAGGCATTCACCCTTCCAGTTTGCACGTGTTCACATTATTTAAAACCCAAAACCTTGACGAGATTTTTGAAAATTCAAAGGGGTTCAAAACCATATAACAGAGGGTTCAAAACCTTACAATAGAGGGTTCAAAACCTTGTAATAATTCATCCTAGAACAGATGATTTGTTTTCAAAGCGGTTTTGAAATTTATGTTCTTGTTGTGGTAGTCGCCTAAGGATAGGTGACGGTATTGTTTTATGACTAAACGCAAGTAAACTCGCGTTAAGGTCCTAGAAAGGTTATAGACTAGGTCAAAGCATTACTAATAACCTAATTCCCTATAACCATTGGCTCTGATACCATCTTTTCTGTCACACCCCGACCACGTAGAACATAGAAAACGTGGCGGAAACATCGGGGAGTGTTGTAACAGAATTAATTGTTTCAAATCCATGGCAATTGAAGTTTCGTTTTATTTATCAAAAGTGTTACAATGTCTTAACAAACAAAGAAGTACAACATAATTAACTCGTCTTGTCTCGTTTTAAATCACTAAGGCACAGGTCCGCCTAAGTATGTCTTGATAAGTCCTATGCATCATCTCCTGAAAACACATGTGAAAATAGGTACGTCAGCATAAAAATGCCTGTGAGATACATAGGTTTTGTGAAAATAGGATTCATGACTTATGTTTGTGAAAATGTTTAGTCATGAACCTTGTAATTTGCTTTGTCTTGTAAATCATTTGAAAGACGATAAGATCAGATGATATGTATAAATAAGTGAATAATGTATGGTTAAATGAATAACCATATAAAATGAGTTTGTATAAGATAAGTTGTTTATAAATCAATGTTTTGTGAAAAGTATGTTATTTGTATAAAATGTTCTATGTCTCAACTGAAATGATTCAAATAACGCTACGATATATAATACCATACAAACACTTATATATAGGAAGTACCAGCGGCGTATCCACCATGCTTGTATCATATTACACACGTCTCGTTACTTAATCACTTAATCAAACCAAACCACCAAGATGTAATGTTTAACAATTGTAGAAATGTTTATGTATTGTAAGTAATGTAAGGTTAAACGAATAACCTTATAGTAGCATATCAAAAGTATACTTTGGATTTGTAAGTAACATATTAAACTATGTTTTGGTTTCATAAGTAACATATCAAAATATGCTTTGGATGTGATAAATATATGTTGGTTTGTACAATACCACACATGAGAGTATATCAAACTATACTTTAATAGTGTGATTTAAGAATTCATTCAGACCTGGTGCATCAAAATACACCTTTGAGACTATAGAAATACCACAAAGGCAATCCCTATTTGGATGGAGCAACAAATTGGTTTCAGACATTCCATGACAACAGGAATGGGGTGTCAAATCCTATAGCGCTATATCATACTAACAATCGGTCTGGAGAACATAAAATAAGTACAATTCAACATTTTATTTTATGTTCATTGAGAAATCAGTATTTAAATCATAGATAGTCATTTAGTTTGTCAAAAGATAAGTAATAACATGTATAAACAAATGTCAAAATGTAAGCATGTGATGAAATCAGCTGTACTAAGTAATGCACACAATGGGCACACCTAGCATAAGATGTAATGAAATCATGTACTATAATGTACTAACAAACATAGCCGGTATATGATGTGAAAACAGGAAAGCATGAAAGTAACAAGTAGGCACATGTGTTTCACCCCAAAACAGTTTGGAAAACAGTAAAAGAGGGGTCTATGTACTCACTTGCGATTGCTCAGAAGTCCTTGAGTAACAACCAAACAATGCTAGAGATCGCGGATATCAAATGGCACCTAATATATGTAACTATGTTAATTAACCGGACCTAGATCGGAAGATCGGATAGCATGAGGGTTTGTAAACCAAACGAGTGTGGAGACTCGTGTGATATGGTTTAACAAAGCCTACATACTAAATGAAACCTAACCTGAGTGCTTTCGACCCATTACGACCCGTTTAGGTAGCTTATGCTACTTTAACGCGTCGTGCGCGTGAAACGCGTTCGGACCGCCTAACTAGTCCTATGACAAGTATTATATGCCTATACATGTTACATAATCAGTTATGTGACAAAATTTTAGGTTACATATGCTTAATTACCAATTATATATGAAAAGGGTATTCTGGTAATTTACCTAAGGCATATAAACTACCTATCATACAACTACTTAAACGATGTGACCATAAGGTATAACCTCGGAAGGTTATTCCCTACACTATGGTCACCTAATGTATTTGGTCGGATCCTAATGATCGACCAAACTGGGTCGGGTTCGAAGGTATAGGAGATTTATCAGATCGCCTACCCTACGACCCTAGACAACGTGGTAATCAGTGGGCATAGTCCCAAGGGACTATGACCAACGTGATTACACTCACGTTGCGAAGTTCAAACGAACTTCGCATTGACCATAAGCTGGTCAACGCTGAAAGTCAAACAAAGTTTGACTTTCGGACTCGAAAAGCAATAAAATAAGGAAAAGAACGAAAGAATACTTACGAAGGGTCCCCGAATGCTAATCTCGATCCAAGAATCTCAGGTATGAAACAATGGTTTCAACTTAGAGTTCCTAAGATCAAGATTCTAGTGATTTTAGCAAAGGAGGTGGATGGGTATTTATAGGAATACCCGAACCGTTAAGATCGTTTGTCGAATATCGTGCCTTAATCATATCCGTACAAGTGTCGGAAGGTTATGGTGCCTAAATTCCATCCTTATCAGCTGACTAAGCATGTTAGAATGTGTGGTTGTGAATTAAACAGCTGCTAATACGTCGAATCTGGTCCCGAAAGTGAAAAACTGATGTTTCTGCATGTTTTCTGTCCAGAATAGGCAGTCGCGTAGCGCTACTGCCAAGGCATTAGGCAGTCGCGCTACGCTAGCACCCCCCTGTTTCAGAAATCTTTCAAAAGTGGAAGGAATGGTCCCTGCACGTGTTTAAGGCCTTTTTCGATGCGTTTGAACCCCGTTAACCTCATTTCAAGGCTCTAAAATGAAGTTAAAGTATAGGGAACTCAAAACATGCTCAAAAATATGCCGGATGATGGTTCGTTTGGTCGTACGAACGCGATGTTCGCTTAATTACGACGGAAAGCGCATAAGCGCGAAAAACGATCCAAATGACGCGACGAATGGATTTTTCTTATGGCGAACACTAAAATATAATATAGTCATGCTTACATAAATTTTTGGATGTCCGGATGTATTCAGAACGTAAGTTATGCGCGAAAATGCAAACTTGTGCACTTTTTGACACTTTTAGTCCCTGAATGACCCAAAAGTTTATTTTAGCACATCGAACCCCTCAAAGCCTATTTCTAAGCTATGTAAAGGATATATATGGTATGTTTAACTTATGGTCATGTTCCGGAATGTCTGTTACAGTTCAAATTGGCATACTTTCGCAGTTTGTCAAATTTAGTCCCTGTAAGCGAATAAACTTTGATTTCACCATACCAAACCTTCCAAAACTTATATCTAAGTTATGTAAAGGTTATTTAAGGTATGTTAAGCCTATTTCACTATTCTGGAGTGTTCGTTGGATTTAAACTGGTTATATTTACGCATCAGTGCGTGTATAACCTTCAAGAAAGCGATTTAGAGCTTGAAATCGAACAAGAGTTGATATGTGCAAAAGCTACACATATTTATACAAGTCCAAAGTATGAAATACAATATTTCATTGGTTTGGCATTTGTTTGATGGTTGAAGTGACACAGGTGTTACAACTAGTGCTTGAAGACATGGAAGTTTTCGCGCAAGGGATGCATTGCCTTCTTGGCTCATTGTCATGGACAAGGGAGCCGAAGAACCAAAAACTCGAAGATGTCCCTGTAATAAGGGAATATCCTGAAATTTCCCCGAAGGCTTGCCAGAATCATCTCCTCAACGACGAGTCGAATTTTGCATCAATTTAACTCCAGGCGTCGCGCCTGCAGTCAATGCACCTTAGCGACTTACACCTTCAGAAAGGCAAGGACTGACAGTGTAGCTTCAGTAGCTGACAGAGAAGGAAGATAACAGACCAAGTTTCCCGCTTTGGGTAACCCCTAGTTTTGCTCGTCAAGAAGAAGGACGATAGCTTTCGTACGAACATCAAACTACCAGGAGCCGAACGAGCTAACCAACAAGAGTCGGGGACTCTTGCTAAGGGTTAACGAATTACTTATTTAACTAACTGTGAGAATGCATCTACTATTTCACGACGGATTGATGATCGAGTGTCATTAGCTGTGGATTCAGGAAGAAAGTATACCGGGAAGATTGTGGGACAATAACTTGTTTTAAATCTACGCAAAAGAATTGTGATCCCTGCGCAACGCACAAATCATGTGCTAAATCCTTTGGGAACCTAAGTCAAAACCCGGAAAGGTCGTCACTTAGGAACCACACCTGTGAACTCTAGCAAACCCCATTATCCTGATAAATATGCTACATCAGTTAACCAAACAGAAAATACTCAAATTTCTTTTGTTGGGATTTTCGCTTTTAGCGAGTAGATATTTGCATCTCTACTCCCCCTAAAGGTAGTTGCATCGCATTAACTTTCTTCGCTGAGAGCGAATAAACATTTGCTTCGAATACTTGGTCATTTCTTCATTTTAGCAAAGACTCATTGTTTCATTACTCGGGGACTTATATGTCACACATACATCATTTGCTACGCATGAGGTTTCGTTTCGAATAAACGCTCCATTGAAGTTCACAAATTATTTTGCTAAAGCTAATTGTTGGTTTAACCTACACTATTGAAATTGTTGGCTTCCTTGTTATCAAGTCAACGCATTTCCTTGAGACTTCATTTCTTTCAAGTAACACTCATGGTTTATCTTTGTTACCATGCTAAGAAACCCTTGTTGATACATACGTTTATTGTCAGATTACGCTGAAACCTAGTTCAATTGCTTGAACTTATCTATTTCGCATATTCCATTCAAAACGCCATATGATGTATTGGGAGCATCATATTCAATTATTTTTGCAAATATTCTTTTGTTCGAGTCATAATGGACTTGTTTGGTCTACCACTCCACTAAACCGTTTGTCGATTTCGATACCATATGGTGATACTTTCACAAAATTGAAGCTTACGCTAAATTGGTTACGCACCTCATACACGGATTTAATTGTTTATTTATTAACTTGCTCTAAATCCGTTCTATTTATTACAATCAAAGCAGTCTCAACACAGTTATGTGTTAAGGCAGTGGTACATAGATTCATTTCATAGCACGGTGTACCTCCTAACGGTTCTTTCGTTACAAATTAAATACCTTGTAGTATTTATTGATTTCCACTTTCAATCAGAGACAATAATACCTTGATGTTCCGTATTCAATTGAAAACTCTATGACATTGTGTAAAATCAAAACTTCAGGCTTGTTTCGGTACATTTTCATTTGACTTCAAACACGGTGAACTTGTTCAGTCACCACTATATTTGAATTATGTCATTACGACACCATGTGGTGTCATTATAAACTTGTAGCGTGTGCTAATCATGGTCACCCGTTCCACACAAAACTACACATACTTTTGTTCGGCTTGTCATTTAAACATCCCTGATGCAACTACACTAATACACCAGATTCGCTCGTATTTCATTCGGCTTACTTTCGAAATTTAAGAATGTCAACTCACTAAACCTTACCATTCGTTTACTCAGGAGTTGACAGATCATTTTACTATTACAATTTGAGTTGTTGATTTTGAATTCATATAGCGGATGCTATGGTTTGTGAAACCTCGTTTGCATATTGCGATCTATCATTTGAGAATCTTACTAGTCCAAAACTCCTCTTTCGTGGAACCCTGTTAGCTGGATTACACTAGACTATACGTCAAATACGTCTTATACCTTTGACATCAAATGCTAGGACACATACCTTTTAATCAGTGGGTTCTTGTCGTCAAATGTACCCTAGGATTCACCTGAGGTGAATGAGATTAGATTTGGTTTTATGGTTATCTACCTCAGTACTATTCATATGCATACACGCGTAATGAAACCCTAAAACCCACTCTAAGTGCAGAATTCTGCATTTAACAACAAAATTCAGTATTTTAATATGCTAGAAATGTGCAAAAACATGACAAAATGGTCCTGTATGCTTTCCTAAGTAGCGGGAATTAAAAGTGTCACAAAAAGTTACTTAAAAGACACTATACGGTATAACTTAGCACTTTAACGGAACGGTATCTAACCGAACAACCGGACATTACCCGGAACACCAAAATATTGCTAAAAGCATTGTTTTTATTTTTCTGAGCTAGTATTGTTTCCCGAACACTTAAACTCCCTATATAAAGCATCCTACACACTAAACATTAGATATTACCTTTAACCTTCCACTAGTTAATTTATTTACCATTCAAATTACAATTTACCCCCCCCCCCATATGCTAATTTACGGTTCAAGCATGGCCCACCCCAAGGATTTACATTATCTCTTCTAAATCCCCATAAATCTTCTACAATCTTGTGTAAGAGATCTCGTTGTACTTTGGGGAGCACAAGACCCATTGGATATTAAGGTTTGAAGATTATATGTATCTTCTCATCATCTTCACACCACAACAACTCACTCTCTCCCTCTCAAGAGCTTGCGGCCGAACACCCCCTATACACACCACCATTTTTGTTTCAAGTTCAAGCATTTCAAGTGTACTTCAAGGTGCTAGAAGGTGAATTAGGAGGCTCGGTGTTCTCGGAACTTGAAGGACCTCACTCGTTTGCTATTAACCACCCAATCTTAATCTTGTTTCTTCCCTAGGTTTAAGCTAGTTGTAAGACTTCTTTAAACTCTTGATACTTCATATTTTTAGTGGTTAAAGATTACATTTGAGGAAATAACAAGAACACTAAAGATCATGCACATAAGTCTTGAACATAAAGCTTTACATAATATGAAAAATGGATGAAACATAATGAAATATTACTAGAATGATATTGTCTTGGTTATGTTGATGATTGATTGGTGATTTCTTGGTAGTATGATGATAGTCATCATATGAAACTTGTTAAATTATGTTGAAAACATGAGTTAACAACTTAGGACGTGATTAAGGGTTTACATAAAAAGATCACCTTCATATTTAGACATGAACTTGATAACAAGGTGATTTCTTGAAATATAAGTAAACAAAGTGAGTTGATGATCGTATGGATCCGAGGTTTACAAATGTTTTTTCCTAAATAAATCAAGTTTAAAAGACGGTTTTTGAAAGATCATGATTCTTACACTATTTTTGGAAATAAAATAAGTATATGGATGCAAGTGAAACATGAAAATGTTGTAAATAAATATTTTTGTAAAATATGTTCACAAGTTGTGAACATCTAAAAATCCCGAGCATGAGATTTTAACAAAATTAAACACACTTTGGAGGGTAACTAAACCCATTAAACACTTCACCGAGTTACTACGCGTTTTAATAAAACATCAAGTTCATGTTGTGTTATAAATAGAATAGTTTTGCACTTGGTAAGTGTAATATTGTTAGGGTATGGTTGTTGATTGATTTGAAAGACTTTTCGAAAAGAAAATGATATGCTTATTAGCATGGACACCTCCATTTACAAAGGAGACTATGGCGAAATTTTCTAAAAATTTCAACACTTAGAAATTATTTTTTAACAAGTGTTTACAAATATGTTTTTAACTTTGTTTTTAAAATAAAAATCTCGCCATGATTTTTGTTACAAAAATACAAAGTATCGGAGGTTGGTTTTTATAAATAAAAATGGACAAATATATATTTAGAATATATAAGACGTTTGTGTGAATATTTGTTTACTTGGTGAACTAGTTATATTATTTTAGGGTAAATTAATATAACTTAACAATTACCATGACACTTACAACTCCAAAATATTACCGAAAATATCAAGGAATAAAATATTTAAGTTAAACACTTGGTATTGTGAAACCGAACGCAAAAACGTAACTTACGAAATATTCCGGAAAATACCTTTACAAATATATTTTTGGAAAATATTATTTTGGAAACTAAAGAAGTGAAAATATATTATTTTTGGGAAAAATATATATGTTGGAATACATTATTTTTGACGATGAGTTATATATATTTCTAAGTTAGACTTAAAAATATATTATTTTCGGAACTACAATATACATGTATAAATACCCCCATCCTTGGGAAGGAAATACGAAGTTAAAATACTTATGAAGTATTAATGCGAAATATTGTTTAATCAATTATTCCAGAACAAAATATAATTTAAAGCTAAAATAACTATTTTAACAAATAATTATAACTTGGAATAATATTCGAAGACACAAGAAACGCAACTCAAAAACGTTAAACATTAAGCCAAGGCACGGTCCGTTCGTCTAATAGACATTAGTACGTTGTAGGTTGTCGTGTAGCCGACAGAGCTTGAGTTGCTGGTATGTGACGCACTACTGTGAGTTCATGTCCCCCTTTTCTTTTAACTGTTTTCAGTTTTATACTTCGGGGGTGAAATACATGTTACAATTATTACAGACATTTTTATACATGGTATGGTTAGCTTAAGGAGGGTTTACTACTTAGATCATGTGAAAGGTGGGTATAACACTTAAGGCCATTAATCCTCGTTGTAGGACCGATGGACATGAGTGATAGATCTATTTGGGTGTAGCGAGCCCACACCCATGGGGACCAGGGTGGCCCATGTGGTGACTATGTCTTATTCCCGGAGACAAGTTTGCTAGGTTTGAGTACTTCCTGCACCATTTAACACATACCAGTGGCTTTGCAACCCATTGGTGATCTCTTTTTCCTTATTGCTACATACTAGGGACTTTCATACATACAGACATATTTCAAAGGTTTATACATACTCACTTACACATGAACTCGCTCAACTTTTGTTGATTTTTCAAACTACATGTATTTTCAGTAAACTAGTGGATCTGGAAGGGTATGCATGTGTGTCAAGCTGCGTTTGAATAAAAGATGTTATCCAGGGTTGTTGAGTTTAGAGGGTGTATTCCTTTCCTGGACGGGATACATAACTCTAGACTCAGGTTTTATTTAAGTGCTTTTGTTGAGTCTTTGTGAACTCGTTTAAACACGTCATGCGATTGTAACTTAATTTGGTATTGATGTTTTCAGACAATGGTAATGTGGTATTTTCTAAACTTTATTAATGGGTAAACATCTCATGTTTTTATCATATAGCATTGCTATGATTGTTGCTATGGTATTAAGAAGTCACACCAAATAAACCACGCTTCCGCAAAAGTCAGGGTGTGACATAAAGCGCGTTAACTACCTGGGAAGGGGTTAGAAGGGTGTTTAGGTAAAGTTCCTGCCTCGTTCAGTGTAGAGATCCTACGAGGACTTGGTTCAAGCTTATTAGGACTTCCCTTGAGGCAGATAGCATCAAATCGGGGGAAGTAAGAATGGCTTGAACCCCTTATAAATAAACTACTATTAAAACTTAATCCGGCCTTGCGGAACTGTATCCCTGCTGACTCATACCAATATGGCCGAGGGTAACGTCGCCTTCACAAGTGGGGCCTACCACTTTTCGCATTAATAACTTATTTAATTATCTTTTAATAATCCGACCTTGCGGGACTGTATCTCTGCTGACTCAGACCAATATGGTTGAGGGTAGCGTCGCCTTCACATGAGGGCTATAAGTAAGATAATCTCTTAAAAAGGCCAAAGTGTGGAAATCATCAAAGGATACATAAAAGAGGAGTTGGAAACAAGTGATTCCTTCTTGTCTATTTTTTTCCTTTCATTTACAATTTTATTTATGGTTTATCTTTTAAAACATTCAAAACTTTTATCAAAATTTGGTTAGATTAGACGTTAACGATAAGCCGGTACTAAAAGCTCTTGTGTCCTTGGACGCCCTCGGTATCTTACCATCACTATACTACGTCTATGATGGGTGCACTTGCCCTAACGTGTGTAGAGTGGTAGAATTGTATCGTATTTTATAAATTAAAATCTTGATCCATGAGTAAAATGTCACACCCCAACCAATGGCGCAAACATCGGGATGAGACGAACAAATTGCTCAAAGCATCATTACACTATTGTGACAATATAATTTAAATAAAATTTCATAAAATACTAAAATGTCATACATCGTTCAAATAAATCGAACATGAAACAATTGTTCAAACATAATTTATTTTATAGGTGAGTTTCTAGTCCACCCTAATCTTGTTTCTTCAACATCTTGTCTATCAACCTGCAACATGTATTAAAATAATGATCAACAAAATATGCTGGCGAGTATACAAGTTTGATACATAGCATAGTAGAATAAAATGTTTAAATGTGCTCATATCTAACATGAACAACATAATACAAGTTACTAATAAGCTGAAACGGTGTCACTATATGTCAAACCCAAGTTTCCAACGCAAACACCCCACGACTCAAGGGCGGTGCGTACTCCTATAGCATAGGAGTTTAATAAGTATAAGAAGTCTAACAAGTCTCAGAAGTTTAATAAGTTTAGCCAGGTTAATGAGCATATAGACACAAAAAGTTTACATAGCATACGAGATTAACAAGCATCAAATTATTTCATGTTTAAATATGGATAGAGTGTGCATATAACAAGTTTCAAGCGTTGCGTGTTTTTGTATAGAATACATGTTGCACCCAAAAGTGATAAAATAAAAATGGGATCAAGTATACTCACATTAGTTGCATTGCGATTTCTTGTAATAACGCACGAGTAAAAATTGGGAAACCAATACGACAAACAAAAGTGATTAACCTAGATATGAAATACGTGTACAAACTCGTTAAATAAGATTCTGAATATTAAGGTTTACAGGTAGATTAATTGGATTTATAATTTATTTTATTATTAATCCTTTTAAATTAATAGAAGACATTATAAAAAAAATAACAGTTTGTAACTAAGAAAAAAAATAGATTATGGCCAAACAGTTTTTTTTTACCCATTTCACCATGAAAACAGATGTGAAATTCTTTGATTCTCAATTCATTTATATGTAAGTTCAGTGTCGTCTTCTTCATTATTTTTTAAGAAACAAAACCAACATCACCATTCTTTTACAATTTGTTTTCTTCATTTAAAAAAAAAAACCAACTTACTGTTAATAGTATATTTTCTTTTCCAAACCTTCAGTTCGTTGAATGATTGAATTTCATAACACAAAACAAATATTATGTTAATATCAAAACGTCAGATATCATAGTATTTCAACAAGCATTAAACGAGCAACAACAAAATAACAAGAACGATATACCGGAATGAAAAGGCTGCGGGTTTCCGTCGATGGTTGGTTACTCTGGCGAAAGCTTCCTTCTCTGGTGACGTCGGGTTCTCCGGTAACGCTTTCGTGTCTCCGGTAAGTGCAAGTTTCCTCCGGTGAGAGAGTGGCAAAACGAACCGGTGGCTATGGACTGCTTGGTTTGGTGAGGATATGTATAATGGGAGTAGAAACTGTGATGATGGTATTTGGCTTTATATTGTTCACAAGTCTCGCAAAAAAAAAAAAGAAATGGAAAGGAAAGGAAAGGATTTTGTGATTGATTGGTATATTGTAAGTGTGTTAGAAACCAGTCCATGTTCGTGATTGATATAGATTAGGAAACGCCTAATTGAGGAACCACTTCCGACAAATCAGGAAGTGTGAGAAAGGAAACACAACCATCTTCATGGCTGTCGACATTTTGTGGCGGCAAAAGGGTTTCAAAAGTAACGAAATTAGCGCTTAGTTAAGTTTCAAAAGATGGGTTGAATGCCTGATATCAAGACGGTGGTGGAGCGGTAAGGCTTGTGTTTGTTG
>JARYGA010049593.1:0-27420 GCA_030545235.1 Helianthus tuberosus
TCTATAAATGGAAAGTACAAAAGAGCTTGGCGTTACATTAATCTCGTGTGTTCGGTTCTTCGTTGAGCTTGATCGTCCTCCGGTACTAGAGTTTTTACCTAAAACTCATAAAACATGAGTTAGATTAGTTATACGTAGCTTAAAACGTATTTAAATGGGTTCGCAATGCATAAACGGTTAAAAAAAACAACTTTCGCACATCTGACACCCCGTCGCGTCGCGCGACAGGTTCTGGGCCATGTCGTCGCGTGGCGCGACACCCTTAAATGGGCAGAAGGTTTGCAGCTCGTTGCTGCATTTTCCCAGCTCCGATTATTTTTACGAAAACATGCATAACTTTCAATCTACACATCCGTTTGACTCGATTCTTTTTCCTACGCGTCCGTAATTAAATTACGGACCCGTTTATCACCTTGGTTTGCATAGAAATCTGATTTATCCACTATTGGCTCATAAATCCTTTAGGTGACTATTCGACCCGTTTGGTTTAAGTTACATTGCAAGAATGTTTTCAAGAGTCTTCTTTAACATTTCCTACCCATCCCGGGCTTAACAAGCGTTAGCGTTTCCACTCCCATTACGGGGCTCACGTAAAATAATAATTGTTAAGCATAGGGACACAAAGAAAACATGTTATAAGCTATAGGGACTTAAACCGACATGATAACAAGGGTAATATAGTCATTTCAGTAATTTAAACTAATAGAGTTAATTATAGGGACTTAAATTGTAGCACTTTTTATAACTCAGGAACTCATCAAGTAAAATTTTCAAAATGGGGAGTCAACTTAACACTGGGCCATTTCTTCATGGACGCAAATTGCAACTTGCTCAATAAATTAAATTTTGGGTAAATTACACTTTTCGTCATTTATGTTTGTATCGGATTACAATGGATGTCCTTTAACTTCAATAATTACAGTCACAGTCCTTTTATTGTTAAAATCATTACACACTAGGTCCTTTGAAACTAACCTAGTAAAAATTTTTGGTTAAGTTGTATAACATAAGGGTATTTTAGTCTTTTTCACCATATCAATAAAAAATAGTTTAGTAAAAAAACAAAAAACTAAAATACATACATTTACGCACAGATCTCTCTCTTAGCAACACACACTCTCACTCTCTCTCTCTCTAAGCCTTTTCTTCGCCAACCAAACTCACCACCACCGGCCACCACACCGCCACGATTGCGTCGCACTGCGCATCTGAACCTAAACCCCAAATAGATCACATCAAAGCACCGCTGGAACCCCACAACCCACCCTTACCATATCTAAACCTAAACCCACCCTTACCACATCTCAACTACCTTCACAATGGTCAAACAATGTAAAAAAATATTGTAAGAGCACTTCTTTTTTCCTATTTCTTCATCGGGCAACTGAAGCCATTTGCCCCACAACAAAAATCAACTACCTGCACAATGGTAAAGTAACTGCTAATGTATCACAACCATTTTGAATTATTGACGCCGATATCTTCCATTTCAAGTTCTTTATCTCCGGCGGCTTAGGATCTAGGGTTTAAAGGGTGGGGGCGGCGGCGGTTTGCAAAAAACGATGGTGACAGTGATGTAGAGAGAGATAGAGAGTTGAGGGGATAGTGAGTTTAGATGATTTTTGTTTAAGGATTCAGGAATGTAGGGAGAGAGAGAGACAGATAGTTGTTTGTGTGGAGTTGCAGGTTTCGAGTTAGTGTTGGCCGGAAATTCGCATCAGAAGTTTGGTAGTTGGGGTTAATTTAATTGGGTTCTTCTCGCTTAAAATGGGAATTGCAGAAACAGAGACACCGATGTATGCATCAGAAATGGGGATGAATGCTTCTGATAAACGCGATGAATGTTTCTGTTAAAATGGGAATTGCAGAAACAGAGACACCATTGTAAGCTTCAACTTTCGGATTTTGATCTAGTAATGAAATATATTTGCTTAATAATGATAATGCACCACTATCCAGCCAGTTTATTATATTTCTTTGGTTTGAATTGTTAATGGCTTCTGATAAACGCAAGATTCTGATGTGGTGAGGGTGGGTTTTGGAAGAAGTGGTAGTTGTGGTGGTAAGGGTGGGTTCTGGTAGAAGTGGTAGTTGTGGGTAGAGAGAGAAAGTTGTGGGTAGTGGTGGCAGGGGTGTTTTTGGGTGAAAGGACTAATTTGCCCTCATGTGAGATGCATGTGACTTGATTTAACTAGAAAAATTAACTGGGTTAGGGTCAAAGGACGTATAATGTAATGAGTTTTACAAATAAAGGATTGTGACTGTAATTATTAAAGTTAAAGGGCATCCATTGCAATCCGGTACAAACATAAAGGACGGAAAATGTAATTTATCCTTAAATTTTTATTTTCAAGGGCAAAATTGGAAACTAAAAATAGATAACACAAACCATAAACTTCCCTTCATCCAAGGACCTCATTGTACGAGTTTACAGCTCTCTGTCTCTCTCTGTTTTTCTAGGGTTTGTTCTTCATTCACTCTCTGTTCAATCAAATCAACCAACAAGATGGAAGAGATCACGGAGGCAGTTCAGAACATTAACATCGCCGGTGACAATCACAAGAAGAATCGAATTCAGGTCTCCAACACCAAAAAGCCCCTCTTCTTTTACGTTAATCTCGCCAAGGTAAATCTGGGGTTTTTGTTGTGCTGTTATGTGATTTTGGATGTTAATTGTCTGTTGTTTGAGATGGGTTTTGTTTGATTTGTAGAGGTATATGCAACAGCATGATGAAGTGGAGCTTTCTGCCCTTGGGATGGGTAATTTTTCTCATTCCTCTGTTTTTTGTTGTTTGATTTTGTTGTTTATATGATGGTTTTTATGTTGGGGTTTGGTTAAATTTGCTTCTTTGTGTTAGGGATGTATATATGGTATTGTGGTTGGTCAATGTGAATTGTGAATTTGTAATGTTATTGTATGTTTTGTTTGTTGTTTAACACATGATGAATGGTGCTGTTTTGTGGTGTTCGTTTTCGGGGTAAAGTAGACGCGTGTAACCTTATTGTTGTTTGGCGAAAGGTCGGTTATTCTGTATCAGAAGTTTTTTTAATCAGTTGTTTAGATCTATGTTGTCAAAAGCCCAAGGTGCATAGGCCGAGCTTGGAGCCTGGAGGGTAGGCGTTAAAAAAGCAAAGCTAGGCTCATAGTAAAATACCATTTTAGGGGTTTTAAACATGTTTTAGGCTTGCTTAGCGTAGTTTAGGCTAGCTTGATTCCATGCTTATTTAGGTTGATTTGTCTGTGTCTGTTTGGGGGGGGGGGGGGGGGGGGGGGGGGGGGTTACCATTTTTGGCCGGATTTTAGCCAAAAAATGTCCTCAAGCAGTGCCTGAGAGCTTGAAAGCTCGCCTTCCAGGGCGCAACGTATTTGGTGCGCTGGGCTGTGCCTGAGTGCCTAGGCGTGCGCCTAGAGGGCGTTTGACAATGTTGGTTTGGAATAAATTCTGTAATATTGGCACAAATTATTCTAACTCTTGTAATTTGTAAACTTCTGCGTTTCGTACCTGGTGAAGTGTTCTCCTTCACTTGTTTAAGAGATGTTGAATCAGAGGAGGTTAGCGATTTTTGTGATCCTGGTTTAGATTTACCAATCTAAATCTAAACTATATGCCTTTGTGCTTCATATATTTATAAGAAAGTTACTAGATTTGAAGTTAAATGAACAAAGAGAAACATTGTGCTACAAACACACAATTCATGGATGTAACATGATTTATTAATCCTCCCATATATGATATTGAATGATAGTTTGTGCTTGAGAGCTAAAAACCTGTTTTAATGTTACTAAATTCAGTTTTTCTTTCCATTTGTGGGTGCTTGAGTTTCCCTTGCACATGTCTGATAGAAATCGCATACGTAATAGTATATTGTAATTGTGAAGGGGGGGTTAGTGTAATTACTACTTATATAAATAAGGCATTAGTCATTAGGGAAAGGGAGGAGAGAAATTAGTAAGTTGTTAGGCTCATGCTTATGCATTGAGAAGGGCATAGCCCTGTCCACTTTGGTGGTTATTATTTTGTATTGTCTTCTTCAAACTATCAATATAGTTACAGATTTTGTTTTCATCATCTCTATTCAATTCAGTCTCTATCATTGGTCCGACCTGCCTACTCTGCTCTCCATTCATCTTCAATTTCAGGTGATTCTTCAACTTTAGCGTCTCAATTCAGCTTTCCCTTCTTCCTCTGTTTTCATTGCACCTTCGCCATTCTTCTTCTTCCTCCTGGTTCTTCTCGAACTTCACTGTTCTTCAATTGCCACTTCTGTTCTACCACTGCTCAGATCCCATTCGTTTGGTTTCAGATCCAATTTTCGGATATGTGTCACCTTCGTTCATTTTAATTCGTTTCAGATCTGCTCAAAATTCGTTTCAGATCTGCTCCGATTCAGATTTCTAATTCAATTTCCGATTTCTGATTCGATTTCCATTTCAATTTACAATTCTCAGATCTCACTTCGATTTCTACTTCCAGATCTATGCTATCAATATCGGCGATATATCGGTGCTATATCACCGGTATATCGGTTATCGGACCTAGCCCCAAATATCGGTTTCGTATCTCGGTCAAATATCGGTCAACGATAATATCGGTGGTCAACACCGAAATATCACCGATATTTTGTAAAAATCATATCGGTTGTCTCGCCGATATCTCGTCTGGGCCCAATTCCGACCGTATAGCCACCTCCGGCGGCTGAAAACAGAAGAAGAAACATACCTGTTGGCACTTATCGACCACATATAATATCGGTGGTCAACACCGAAATATCGCCGATATTTTGTAAAAATCATATCGGTTGTCTCGCCGATATCTCGTCTGGGCCCAATTCCGACCGTATAGCGACCTCCGGCGGCTGAAAACAGAAGAAGAAACATACCTGTTGGCACTTATCGACCACATATCGACCGTATAGCGACCTCCGGCGGCCAATTCCGACGCCTCTGCCGGAATTTCTGCTGTAAACCAGTAGCGGCTGAGGGAACAGCGAGAGACAGGAAGAAGGAGAAGAAAGTAGCGGCTGATGATGATGAAGAAGATGCGTGTGTTACTTTTAGGGTTAAATAAGTTTTAAATATTTCAATATTTACCCTTCTATCTTTCACTAGTTTATACTTAGTCCTTTAAACTTGTATTTTTTTTACATAAAAGCACATTATTAGTTTGTGTATATAAATATTTAACCCCTCTATCTTCACTAGTTTATATTTAGTCCTTAAACTTACAAATCTATGCATAAAAAGTATAAACTTAACATTATATATATAAATTTATATAGGTTCTATATGTATATATATATTTATGCACTATATTAGAAATTACCGATATCTCACCGAGTCACAGATATATCACCGCGATAAACGATATCTTAGATATCGGTCCTTGACCGATAACCGATATTTTTCCGCATTAACTGCTTAGTTCCAGATCTATAATTCCAATTCCTCCATCTGTTTTTTCCGATTCCGTCATCTTCAATTCTCGGTTTCTGATCCAATTTCATTTGCGTTCCTGCTTCCATTTTCCGATTCAATTTCCAGATTCATTTTCGGATTTGATTTTTGACTTCTTATCAATCGCTAGTTTCACTTTCCTTTTCTGTTCCTGTTCTATTGAAAGTGCGCTATGGAGACTGATCTGACTTCGAGATTGGATCTTCACGACCAACAGATCCATCAAATTCACAGTGATATGGCTGAAATTAAAGCAACGTTGCAGGTTTTGAAAGCGGATCAGGAGGAACAGCGAGATTTCCAAAAGTTTTTTCTAAATTGGATAAAACAACAGAATTCGAGTGCTGTGATGGATTCTTCATGTGCGGATGTCCGATCTTCGCCTTCGTCTTCACATTTGGCTGCCGTGGACTCGTTATTTGCAGCATCATCCATTCGTCATGGCAACTCGGTAGCTCCGGTCACTTCAATTACCTCGTCAGATCTGGACGACTGTGTAACGGATCGTTCCTCAGGTTTAACCTCTCGATCCTCGTCTTCCTTTGTCAAATTGGCTGCCATCAGATCTGAATTTGACGTTCTTCCACTTGACCAAGAGAACTCAATAATGCAGAATGCAGATAGGGCCATGTCGGAGGATTTTACGTGGGTGTTGGGCTCAGATGCTGTATTGGGCCTTGGTATTTTCAACATTCGACTAGCCGACTTACTGCCTAAGTTGTTTGATCTGGATCCTGATCCAGAACCACCTGACCGTCATACACCTTCGCTTTCAGCTCCTATTCGAGATCCTTCAAGTCACCTCTGGGTGGTGCACCGGCAGTGTCGGCCTCCCGAAGACTCAACTAAGGAGATCTCAGTTTGCCTTCGGAGCTCGTTATCGGATTCCAGTCTTGAGGACAAGACTGTTTTGAAGGGGGGAGTATTGATAGAAATCGCATACGTAATAGTATATTGTAATTGTGAAGGGGGGGTTAGTGTAATTACTACTTACATAAATAAGGCATTAGTCATTAGGGAAAGGGAGGAGAGAAATTAGTAAGTTGTTAGGCTCATGCTTATGCATTGAGAAGGGCATAGCCCTGGCCACTTTGGTGGTTATTATTTTGTATTGTCTTCTTCAAGCTATCAATATAGTTACAGATTTTGTTTTCATCATCTCTATTCAATTCAGTCTCTATCAATATCTGTCATAGAATGTTGATGTATGTTTATTGTTTAAGTTAGGGGTGGCAAAGTGGGCAAGTTGGGTGGGTTTGGGTAATGGGTTAGGATGGGTTTGGGTTAGGATGGGTATGGGTCAGGATGGGTATATTAAAAAAAAAGGTCAGGAGAAGTTTGGGTCAGGATGGGTTCGGGTAAGGATGAGTTCAGGTAGGGATGAGATGAAAAAAATTAAAATATTAAAAAAAAATCCAAAAAACTTATAAAAAGTAAAAAACTTTAAAATATTAAAAAAATACAAAAAATATAAAAAGGTAAAAAACTTTAAAATATTAAAAAAATACAAAAAATAATAAAAATAAAAAAAATTTAAAAATCATAAAAAAAAACTTAAAAAAATGGTGGTGGCAGTATATATAGCGAGAGATAGAACAGATTGGGGAGAGGATCGTGAGGTGAAGACGAGGAATTGGAGGAGGTAGACGAGGAACAGATTGGGGAGAGGATCGTGAGGTGAAAACATTATTTTATTTCACGTTTTTACGCCCTGCAACGCTGGCGTTCACCACTATAACACTGTAAACAAAAATTAAACAGTGAAATAATAGGAAACAGCAGAAACTGTTTGCTGCTTCTTTTCTGCAGAAACTGCAGTTTTTGATGGTTTCGAGCACTGAAAAATCCTGCGGAGTTTTGGAGCTTTTTTTTTCCAGAAAAAAATCCACTGTTTTTTGATGGTTACGTGCTGAAAAAACCTGCAGTTTTGGGGGTCTGCTTGCTGAAAAAACCTGCAGAAACTTGATGTTTTTGTGCTGAAAAAGTCAGCAGTTTTGGGGTGTTTTTTGGCTGAAAAAAGGCTGCAGTTTTGGGGTGTTTTTTGGCTGAAAAAAGGCTGCAGTTTTTTGGGGTTTTAGTGCTGAAAAAACCTGCAGTTTTGGGGGTCTGCTTGCTGAAGAAACCTGCTGTTTTAATAGATTCAAAGCTACAAGTTTATGCGTCGTTCGTAAATAAGTTGTTTTCAAAACTTATACAATCTTTTAATGCATATAGGCACGTAATCCTGTTTTTCATATAATTCTCTTATCTGCTAATCAAATGCGAGTTACCTTAAATTAACTATTAACTGTAGACTTTATATACCTTGAAGTACAATTAAAAACTAGTATTCTCAATGCTTAAATTGAAGTGTATATATTTAACATAATCACAATGTTTCAACCCTTCAATCTTGTAATTTTTTTTATAATTACCTCTACCCTTTTCCCAGCCGTGACCACAATCTAAACCCTCTCCTAGCCATAAAACCTAACCTCAAACTTAGTAACAATTCAATAACACGTTAAAAAATAAATTAGTAACAAATTAACAAAATACTAAAAAAAAATAGGGTTTCAAATCAAACTTAAATCACAATCAATTAGATAACAAAAAGATTTAGGGTTTACCAGCAAGCGGGATTTGGGTTTTGCGATTAGTCGGAGCAAACCCTAACTGAAGTAGCGAGAAACCACACAGAAGAGTTGTGCGATGTTGATTAGTGGCTGTGCGTTGAAGTAGTCTTACCCATCCTGACCTGCTCGGTGATAATGTCTTACCCATCCTGACCCGCTTTGTGATTATGTTTAATGTACTTAGGCCCATCTAGACCTACTAACAATCTACTTATGGCCCAAGATAACCCAAACTGTTATTTTAAATGCCTATCTTGACCCAAAATTTAGTTAATGGGTTTATTTTGCCAGGCCTAGTTTAAGTAGATGCAATAGAAAGAAGAGCCTAAGAATAGTAGCTATGCTTTACTATGGATATTCGTTGAAACTTTACTCGCTAAACAATGGGAATGAGAAATTCGAATACTACCCACCAATGACCAATCTCCTATCTTGTATATTTTCTTTGGACTACAAGTATCTTTGTTGCAGCTTTAGTGACTGCTTCTCTAACTGAATATTAAAGTTGATAGTATGTATATTAGCCAATTAAGTCACCAAATGATATAGAGCCTGCAGTAATATGTTATAGAGCCTTGAGATCTTCACATCAATGTTCTGTTGGATGTTATTTGTAGCCTAAATAAAATTGGCCATACATTGACACTATAGTTTAATGGCTCACAAGTAATGCATTTCATAGATATGTGAATGTTAATTACATAGGTTCTATTAACAAGTTACTGTGATTGTTCCTGCAGCCATTGCGACAGTTGTCACAATAGCAGAAATTCTCAAGAATAATGGATTTGCTGTGGAGAAGAGTAAGAGTTTTTTTTTTTTTCATTTGCGAGTTTCTCTATTCATGTATTGTCTGTGTTAACGATGGCTGAAACCATGTAGAGATTATGACATCCACTGTTGACATGAAAGATGAATCTAGAGGACGCCCCATCCAAAAAGCTAAGGTAAAAATTCAAAAAAAAAAAAAAAAATCCAATTGTGATTTCTGTTTTATAAATTACTCATGATTTGATTGTTATTTCTTATGTAAACTCATATTTTGCTGCAATAACTTTAAAAAACTATATTTTAACCTCATAATGATCAAGAACTTCCGCTTATTACTACGATTCAAACTTTCTTGATGGTATATACCAAGCCAATGTGACTACTTAAGTTGAAAGGAATAATCTTTATCTTCTTAAAAGAAAGTGTTCCATTTGTGATCCGCACATTTAAACTATGGTGATGATGTTGATGCGGTTATTGTTGGTTAGATCGAGATATTGCTGGGGAAAACAGATAAATTTGACGAACTGATGGCTGCTGCTGCTGAAGAAAGGGGAGAGCTTGCAGACGGTGAAGAGCATAGTTAAGGAGTCTGACACCGTTATCGTTTGGTTTGGAATTTGATAGAAAAAGTAGACGATGGCATAATCGGTAATTCGGTTTGCTATTTCAATTTTGTGTTGTTTTCCGAAACCTGCTACTTGGTCTGTTGTTTGTTGGATGAGTCTTTTAGACGACGGCATAATCGGTTTTAAATTTATCGGAGTTTTATCATCTTATGGACGTGCCATACACCTGTCTTTAAATATACACCATTTGTTTAAACCCGCAAGTCGGGGTAATCAGTTGAAGTTCTCCCTACACCCATTTGGTAGATGTGATTATGAAGATAGATGTTTCTATGTTTATAGTTGTGGTTCTTAATAACTTGCAACAAATGATGACATTGTTGTTCAAGAAATGAATATCCAACAAACCAGTGTTAGTTGTAGAAACTTGATTATCATAACCCACAACCTTATCAATCCCAACATCTAGTGAAGGGCCTAAATTCGGATTCACGTAAAGAGGGTGTATGTGGACATGAGTCACCAACTAGCAATAGAGAAGAGTCGAATGACGAAGAAGAGGGTGATAGAGAAAGGGTGAGAGAGATGCGCAATTTGTGGAAATGGAAATGCTAGTGGTGATTGTTTACCTAACCCATTGCCAATAACTCATCATTAACTTGTTGCTTAATGGCAATACTTCATAGATAAAGCAGAGTTACCATTGAACTCTGGTAGAGTTTTTTCCCAAATAGGTGTAGTTGAAAAACTTATTTATCAAAATGAGTACTTTGAAAAATATTTACTAAAATGGGTATTTTTTGAAAAGTTTTTTTTTTTTTTTGGGTAAAGGGTTACCCCGGTAAAATTTTATTCATCAACCAAATATAACAAGTGAGGAACTATGTATCCCTCAGTTCTCTAGCGTGACCTGCCACTACTAGAGTAATCACACGCATACAAAGACAACACTAACAATAAAACAAAGTCTACATGACAAAACAAGTAGTCAAACTACATCGACCATCTTTCAGCTTCTTATCCGCATTAGTCTTGATCCATAAGCAAAGCTCTCGGCAGCTTCCACTCGAGCAACACTTGATTCACATGACTCGTCCCCCTAAACTTCATTGAGTGTAGCTTCATACGAATTGTTGTTAAAATCACCTCAATCAGTTGATTTGCATTCCTTTTCTTCGTTGAAAACAACCGGTTATTTCGTTCCTGCCACACGAAATAAGCCATCGCCCCAACCACTAACTTGCCAATGATATGATTAGCTCGTTTGGATTCAGCATGCTGCAACAGATAATCAAATATATCCTCCCAGTTCTCTTCAATAGATCCCATGTCAGCTTTGTCACGAACCCCATTCCAAATCTGCGATGCAAAAGCGCACTTAAAGAAGATGTGTTCATGAGAGTCAGGCCCCGACATGCATAAAGAACAACACATGAGGTTATAGTTCGATCCCCATCTACTCATCATATCCTGAGTTTTAAGTTTTTTGCAAACTAGAAGCCACATTAGAAACGCATGACGTGGGATAGCCTGAGGGAACCATACTATACGAGCCCAAGGAACCTGATTCTGCATCTGGCGAATATCATCCCAAACGATGTAAGTACTGTACTCCATGTCAGCTCCTTCCCTAGATCTCCAAACAATCCTATCTTGAGCTTCCGAATTTAACACAACATTAGGCAGATTCTCTAAAGCTGGGAACCGGTTTACCCATGTGTTCGGCCAAGCCCACTCTCCATTGTGAACCATATCCGCAACCGTAGACGACATATTGAGACCCGCATTTGATATCATTCGAGGAGTGATGAAAACATTTAACGGACACAAGTTATTCCATATATCGAACCATACCAGCGTATTAGTACCACTACCCAGCTTTATCCATATGTGTCTTCGAATGGTTGGACGAAGTTGCAACATCTTCCTCCAACTCCAAGTCACATTGTTCCGAAGAGGCACATCCCAGAAACTTCTCTCTCGGATACGATAAGAATGAATCCATTTTACCCATAAAGATTCCCTATTCGTAAGAATACTCCAGATATGAGCTACCATAAGCGCATTATTCATATCATAAAGTTTTCGAATGCCCAACCCACCTTCGTTCTTAGGCAGACACACTCGGCTCCATTTCACCTTCGCTTTACCCTTTATATTGTTTCCTTGTGCCCAAAGAAAGCGTCGCATCCTATCTTCAAGGTCATAGATGATTCGTTTTGGCAAAATAAACACCGACGCCCAATAGACATGCATTGACGATAACACTGATCTAATTAATTGAATTCTACCCGCAAATGATAGACTTTTTGCTTTCCAATCAGAGATTCTAGATTCCATATTTTCTACAAGCTTCTTACAATCATTATAGATCAATCTAGTAGAGATTAAAGGAACACCAAGATACCGAACCGGCAACATACCTTCCTCGAACTGCATTAGACTACGAATCTGGTCTTTAACATAATTAGGAACACCACCAAAAAAGACCGTGCTTTTATTCATGCTAGGAACCAAACCCGACATATTCTTAAATAAGTTCAAGGACTCGAGGATAACAGAAGCTGAATTTGGATCACCGCGAGCAAACAAGAACAAATCATCCGCAAAGCATAAATTAATAATCCTTTGTTTTTCGCACTTATGATGGAATCTAAAATCAGCCGATATATCCACTTGGTGTTGAAGAATCAACGTAAGAACCTCCATTACCAAAGTGAAAAGATATGGAGACATAGGATCCCCTTGACGCAATCCCCGCTTCCCCTTGAAATATCCATAAAGATTACCGTTGATAGCTAACGAAAACGTAGTAGACGTAACACATACCATAACCCATTTAATCATCGTATGGTGAAAGCCAAATCCCCAAAGAGTATTTTCCAAGAAGCTCCAATCAACCGTGTCATACGCCTTCTGAATGTCAACTTTAAAAGCACACCTCGGAGGCCCATGATTACGATGGTAATTATGCATTAATTCCTGGGTGAGCAGAATATTATCAGAGATTTTCCTACCCGGAATGAACGCAGACTGATTAATGTTGACTATATCACATAGGCCCTCCTTAATGCGGTTCGTGATAATCTTACTTATGCACTTATATAGTGTATTACAGCAAGATATCGGCCTATAATCCATAACCGTGGCCGGGGTCTTTATCTTTGGAATTAAGGAAATCACCGTGTGGTTAAGCTGTTTAAGAAGTTTACCATTCTCAAAAAATCTTGCACTGCCTTGCATACATCCGTGCCTACGACATTCCAAGCTTTTTTTTGAAAAAACTGATGTATATCCATCTGGACCAGGCGCTTTATTCCCGGCAATAGAAAACATTGCCTCTTTAATTTCAGCTTCAGTGACACCACAGACCATGTTATTCGCAGTAACAGACGACAACATATGACGGAAAAGCTCCGGATTAGGGCTGGCAACGACATTACCAACACTCCCAAAAAACTTTTCAAAGTGATTAACCATAATTTGAGGCACCGCTCCCCCCTCATGTAGAATACCATCAGCATCACGAATTGAGAAAATTCGGCTCTGGTGATTATTTGCTTTGACAACATTATGAAAGTATTTTGTATTAGAATCCCCCAAAGAGAGCCACTAAATCTTCGATTTTTGTTGCAAGAACGAACTTTCGTCATGAACTGCATCCTTGTATTTCTGTAATAAAATACTATGCTTAGTTAACAAGTCTTCATTAGCCGAATCCTGATCCATCACAAACTGACACTCATCCAACTCCTTTCTGGCCAGCTTCACATTCTCGTGAATATTTCCTTGTTTAAAAAACAATTTCCGAAAGGGAGTTTTTAACATCTTAAGCTTAGTGACAACTTGATACATGCGGACACCCGGGATATCTTTGCTCCAAACCTGATTAATTTCTTCCATAAAACCATGCTTGTCAGCAAGTAAATTCACAAATTTAAACGGTTTAGGCCTTTCTCTTTTCACATTCGGCAGCTTCAAGATACACGGAGTGTGGTCCGAAACTCGACAAGGATGAAAATAGGCTCCAGCATTAGGGAAACTTGTAATACAATGAACATTGCACATGATTCGATCAAGTTTTTTAAACATTCTCCCACTTTTTTGCTGGTTATTCGTCCACGTGTAGTGTAGGCCCGTGCTATTAACATCGAACACTTCTATGTCATCAACACATTCCTTAAACTCGCGAGTACTAATATTATGAGTGGAGGACCCCGTGCTACTGTCATCATGAAATAAAGACGCATTAAAGTCCCCCAGAATAACCCACGGTTTATCTCGCATAAAAGAGCTATGCCTCCCAAGATTTTGCTACAAGTCTCTTCTCCTTCTGTACTGATTATCCGCATAAACAAAAGAGCAAAATAAAGATTTACTGTCTAGTTTAAAAATAACTTGAGTGTGAATGACCTGATCAGTTAGCGACAGGACCATAACATCGACCATATTTGGATCCCAACCAAGCATGATACGAGTTCCTTTCTCACAATGAGTTGCATTCGTTTCCCAAGACCACGAACGACAAACTTTTTTACATACGTTAGACACATTAGAAGAGTCAACACGTGTCTCCATAATTGCACAAACCTGTAAATGATTATCCACCACCACTTGACGAACCTCCTTCTGTTTGAGGGAGCGGTTCAACCCCCTTATATTCCATGAAGCTAGACTACCCATGGGATTCCGTTATACCGGGTGTGCTTGCACCCTCAGAAGTCTTATCACTCTTTTTATCCATGAAGTTTGGAATGTCATTTATTAAGTCATCAACATCAGTATCATCAGTAAAAAAGTCATCCGTTGTGTGATTTCTCCTTGTCGAATTCAACCGATCACCTGCATCAG
This sequence comes from Helianthus tuberosus, assembly GCA_030545235.1. Classification (NCBI taxonomy): domain Eukaryota; kingdom Viridiplantae; phylum Streptophyta; class Magnoliopsida; order Asterales; family Asteraceae; genus Helianthus; species Helianthus tuberosus. Next base: position 14,262 of record JARYGA010049593.1, read on the forward strand.
GTCTTCCACTATCTTCGATATCTTGGTTTTGCGTTTTTCCTTTCTATTACCTTTCAAACCCGCTGAACTTGACTCCTCTACCTGATCGCGTAAAGCATCAAAAGAGTTTGTCGTTTGAACTTGCTGCTTCATAACAGTTTTGGGTTTGGGGTTAGCCACCGGCCGGTACACCATCTTGGGCTTTTGTTTATTAATTTGAATCCCTTTATTGATACCCTTATTTGATTTTTTCACAGGTTCATGGAAACCCTCACCATCCTTTCCATTCCCCTCCTGTTGATCAGGTTTAGGTAACTTCGGACACGAGTGGACATCATGTCCAAACACGCAGCAATTATTACACCTCAATGGGACCCAATCATAGTCTATTTTCACCTCAGCTTTAGTAAAACCTTTTCCGTCAAGCAAGGGAATTGCCATAGTGATGTTTTTCTTCAGCTCCGACTCCGCATGAATTTCTATCAAGGCCCTTGCAAAACTACTACGGCCCCATGATTCCACACACATAGTTGCCGTAAATGAGTCTAACATCTTCGGTGTTCCAATTTTCGAAGCTATGAGACTAAGCCCGTCCTCTGTAAAAGCTGCCAAAGGCACATCCTGCATCTTAACCCACACCGGGATAGAAGTTATGTCCTCTTTCTCCACAGTCACAGAAGGCGACCATTCTTTTAAGATTATAGGCACGTTTCTTATCATCCACGGCCCTTCTTCCAGCAACTTATCCATCCCTTCCTTCGATTTAAACTTAAAGAAAAAGAATCCTTTAGCGTTCATCATTAATCTTGTCAATCCATACTTCACCCAATTATTCTTCACAAAATAGTCCACTACAGGAAACGCAAGTCTCTTTCCCAAAAAACACCCATAGAGGGTATTAGCATAACGATCACTTACTTGCTTCACCGATGATAATGGAATTACAACATCAGCACCTTCCATAGTTTCACTATTCTCCATGGTTCGAAAATTGACTTTTGCACTTATCTTCTTGTTTAGGACCACGTTAGCAAACGATGGCGGCCTCGAATTCTCCTCTACCGACAGTGGATCAGCCACAAAAGTCGAAGTACTTGGAAAAGATCCTGACAAGTTCAGCTTTTCCCCAAACATATTTTGATATAGTAAACTGTCAATAACTATTTAGTCGGCAATACTCGTGATACGAGATTACTTGAGATCCAAATAATTATTGTGTATTATGTGAACTGCATGTGGTGAACCTGTGTTGTGAACCTACGTGAACTGTTACACCATACGTGCCACGGGATGATCAATTTGTGCTTACAACTTGTTAGAATAGTAGGTTTTTGGTGCATGAATCTGATTACTATCGGCAACTGAACACGTAATTAATCTTACCGAGCAAACCAAGGTGAGTTCACACATTTTCTAAGGCATGGGATTCCCGGTGGTTGGGAATGGGTTAAAGAATTAAAACGGAGCCTACATATCCTCCTTGGGTAGGATATGTACCTCCATCCTCCATGGGTATGATGCCAATATTAATCCTGCGTATTCTCCTTGGGTAGAATACGTACGTTCGTCCTCCTTGGGTAGTTACATTTTCTCACTCCTAATGTTATTGGATAAAAAGATTTTTCTTTATAAAATATTATTTTACAAGAGTTAAAAGAAAAGATTATGGTAAACTTAAAAAATGATAGTGAGATTCTATAAAAGTTTTTTAAATGATTTTTTTAATTCTTTTATAAACATTCTTCTTCATGTTTTTTTTTAAACATACTTTAAAAGATCTTAATTCTTTCAAAAACATTTTTCAACTTCCATGACTATGTTAATTTTATAAAGATTTTTTTTTTGTAAGTTACATGTATCTTTATTAGGGGTGCTGAATAGGCGTGTCTGTGGATTAGCGGGTTCAACCCGACACAACCCGAATCCGAAAATCTTTTCAGACATACGAACCCGGAAGCAACATGGATATTCGAGAGCTGACATGGTCATAACCCATTTTGACCCGAATTTGTTTATTTTTTTGCATATTAAATCTCTAATTTTACACTTTTACAACAAAACAAAATACAAGTTTATATAAAAAGTTATATGTTAATTACAAAATTCAACGTCAGTTATAAAATTCTACATCGTTTTTATTAAACAGAAGGATAAATGGGAAAATTTGGCATATAGTTTAAAAGTAAACAATATTATTCTAACCAAGCTAAAATAAACGAATGAATATATGTATATGAGCGAAAAACAACCAAGTTAAAATAAACGAATGAATATATGTATACGAGCGAAAAACATATATGCGGATTATATAAAAGTTAGCTTGATGATGTTATAGAATGGTGGTTTAATATGAACTAGTGTGATGCCCTGCGCTTCGCAGCGGCCATTCGGTTGCTAGAAGTTTGATTTGGGACGGTATTGCAATCGAAAGAGAAAACCAGAAAAATCGTGATAAACCAATAATTATCAAAAACAGTAAAACAATTATGATTTTATATATCTAAAATTTAATTTTTACGATGTTCCTTTTTTTTTATTTTACCATACTCCTATATAACTAAATCTTGGTTTTTATAATTTGCAAAATATATGTACTTAAAAATGTAACACTTAAGTATAATAATAGCATGATTTTGTAAGGTTAAAAGGGTAAAAAACAAAACAAACCAAAACAAAAAAGAACATAGGCTACATTTGTAACTAACTAAGTATCAACAAACACTCAACCCAAATTCCCTCTACAATTGCATATGATGTATTTTCGTAAATAATGTGAAAAAGGGAAAATAGTCAAAGAAAGTTGACCGAGCACTGTTCATTGGAATGTGTTGAATTAATATATATATTATGAATGTGATATTATTTGCCGTTAAAAAAATAAAAATAAAAATATGAATGTGATATTACTATTGACGACTTTATTATTTGTAATTTATTGTATTATAGATGAGTTACATAAAAGAATGAATATTTGTAAATTATTTTAAACTTCTTTTCAAATACACTGCACGTGTTCAAGAACGCAATCACACTTCGAGTTCATCAAGCGAACAAAGAAGCATGGAACCATATAATTAATCAAGGGTCAACTAAAACTCTTAAAGATGGTAATTGCATATACCAAGAAAACTAAATCATTAACGATATCAAGACAAGGTTTAAACTTGAATTTTTTTATTCTCAAGTTCGGCTAGGAAACAGTTGCGCCAAAACTCTTGATGAGTCCGATAAGGCATCACTTGTCGAACTACTAACATATTGCTGGTCTAAAGGTCAATCTTAGCTGAGTTCTTTGTCACCATTGGTGATGTGGTAAGCTTAAACCAGATCATTGCCCTAGCCGAACGGATGTAACATCATGACCTCCAATAGTGCGAAGTTTGTAAACGCCTTATGCGTGTAAGCTACTGATCACAATGATCAGTACATCTTTCACAGAATAGACTTTCACCAAGTGCTTTGAATAATACGTAAACATATGCATAACCCTATCACATTTCAAAGTTCATTTGCCAAACCTTTTCACATTTCAATATTTATTCATAATAATCTCATTTTTAATGTGAGATTACCATGGTACCAACAAATAATCAATCCAAGATAAATACACAAAAGCACCCAAATGAATGATTTATAAAATATAAAAGATGAATATATCTCCATAGACTGGAACCAAGAGTCCAACAACCTCAAACCCTCAAGGAACAAAAGATCAAAATGTAAAATAATTAAAACATAGAATACAAGAGACCACTGCACCAAAGCTCCTTCACTTTGTGACTACAAAAAAGATAAGTCTTTGCTCGAAAACTTTTCCTCGCATTTCTGCAAAGAAAGCGTTTTCAAGACTCGAAACCATGATCATTCGATCACAAAGGAACTAACTTTATCAGTGGCTCCACGACGGTCCTTTAAATAAATAAACATAGATGACATATAAATAACTAACTAAAACATACATCAAAAAAGATTGCAGCCCTTCCTAACCTTGTATGATCTTGATCCTCTTCTTCATCCCTCATCACCATTTATGTAACCAGACCAAGACCACAAGAAACCGCATACATCAATCATCGGACTCGGTCTTTTTCGCTGACTTTTCCGCACTCCTCTCCTCTAACAACTTCCCCGACTCATCATCCACCTGAGCAGCCTTCTTCTCCGCTTCTTTAGCCTTAAGCGCCTGCAACTTCGCATGATTATAATAAGCAACACCCAAGAAAGCAATCCCATACCCAAACAAATTAATCGGCGTCACCGTGTCCTTAATCACAGACCACGAAAACGCGATCAACAACCAATCTTTAACCACCCCCGCGACATTCATAGTCAAAGCCGAAGTCTTCCCAACAAGCAAAAACACTGCAAGATTCAACGCAAACGCACAAATCGAATTGGTCCCAAAGATCCAATAATCAAAATGGAAACTTGAAGTATCCCTCAGTTTAGGATACTCCACAATCATCCAAGGAATCGACAAGAACGCGAAACAACAAGGGGCGACATAATACAACGACGTAATCGGATTAAACGTAATCCCTTTCGACGTCAACAAGATCTGAATCAACACCAATCGAGTCGCCTCGAAACAAACCGCACCAAGCTGCAACATAACCCCCCAACTATTAAACTTAGCTTCACCATAAGCCGCAATCGCAACCCCGAACGAAATCGACAACATATTAGTCATAGTATCCCCTTTAAACCCCTCTTTCTTAAACAAAACTCCAATTGAATAAACAGCAACAGGCATTAAAGCTTTAAGCATTTGAATAAACGACACAGATAAATAAATATAAGCGGAATTCGAAAGCCATAAGCTAAGAGCATAAAGCAAACCAATTGGAACAACAGATTTAAGATAAACTTCACGGGTCATCTGAACGGGTTCAACAACTTTGACAACACTAACAAGAACATAGGCAAGTGAAGAACAGAAGCCCATGTGGATCATGGTGAGTGAAATAGGGTAGGGCCAGTCGTACATCTTGCGATCTAGAATGTACTTGTTGTAGACGATGACAGTGAAGCTGAGAAAGATCCATATGGCAACGTAGGTGTAGGAAAGGATGATCTTTTTGAGTACACCTTCGGTCAGGGTTCCACCTTTGCCCATTGTGGGTGAAATTTGATGGATACCCAGATGGGGGATTGGGGATCTGGGGAGAATGGGAGGTGGGTTTTGTGATATATAGAGATCTGAGTGAGATTTGGGGGGTTTGGATGGGTCAAAGAAAGAGTTGAAGATCTGGAGTGTGTGTTTTGATGTGAAAGTGTGTGTGTGTTTTCAACTAGGGTCGGTAAGCGATGGGTGTTTGGGACCAGGAGGATTTGTACAAGTCTTGGACGGGTGGCATGTGATTGTGAAGGGAACAACAATTGCTAACTTCTTGTTCAATTTAATAATAAAGTTATTAATTATCGATTGTTAAAAAATAAAAGAAATAAATATTTTTTTGTGAGTTTGTATGTCCTAGGGAAAAGATCAAATAGGAAGTTTATTTTGGCTAGGAAGTATAGGAAGCAATCTTAGCCGTTCATCATTTTTTTTTTAAATTTTTGTACGCGTGGGCATTTTCGTCTTTTTCATTATCATATCTTCGTTCTAATTCGATTATAGATTCTGTTACCTCTTTTCTTAGTTCATCACCCTCGTAACATAATTGAAGATTCTATAACCCTAAATCGCCATCGATCGCAAATTCACCTCTTTTCAAACATTAATCTTGTATCGTTCGTCAATTCGATAACTTCAATGTCTTCTTCAGACTCTGCTGGTATGTTTAGCTTCAATTTTGAGTAATTTTTTGTTATTTTTTCCGAATTTCATTGTTTTACGTTTTATAATTCGTGTTTCTGTAAGTAATATTTGATTTTTCATAAGTTTAATTGTTATTGTTGTATAATTTAACATAATTTGTTTGTTTTGTTTCTTCATCATTTATTGCGTTTTAGTGAAGAGTTGCGTTTTATGATATTAATTAAATTATATGCATACAAACTTTTAGTTTAAGATTTATTTAATATAAAGCTATAACTGTCTATAACTATTATTGTGGTACAATTTTTGTTTGTTCATCATTTGATACGTTTTACTGAATGTATTGCGTTTTATGCTTTTATGCATAATAGTTCATTTACAAACCTTAAAGGTCTGTATTTCTAAATTATTATTAACATATTTTGAGATTTAACACTAAACACATTATTATATAGGATGTATTGCGTTTTATGATTATTTGTTAAGTGTTTCAGATCATATGATGCGTTTTACTGAACGTATTGTTTTTTATGCTTTTATCCATATTAGTGCATATATAAACTTTAAAGGTTTGTATTTTTAAATTTTTATTAACATATTTTTAGGTTTATCACTAAAAACATTATTATGTAAGAGGTATTGCGTTTTATAGTTTTTTTAATTGTTTCAGATAACATTTCCAAGTGGGAGGAACGTGTATGCATAAACAGTGGAAGAAAGTTTTTCAAACCTAAAGTCAGTGGATCCATTACACCTGCTGTTGGAATGTTTTTTAAGTCATTTGATGAGGCTTTTGCGTTTTATCAGAGATATGTACTTGCTGCAGGTTTTTCTGCAAGAAAAAATACATCTTGGAAAAATGGTGGTGGTTTAGTGAAAATAAGATATATTGTCTGTTCAAAAGAAGGATTTCATGTTACCAAAGAAATAGATTCTGGTTCAGTTGAGAATAGTAAAAAGATTGTTAGACGTAATAGAGGTTCAAAAAGAGTTGGATGCAATGCTCATGTGAAATTAATATTAGAGAACAATAATATGTTTAAAATCTACTGCTTTGAAGAAGAACATAATCATATCTTTGTTGAAGATGAAGATATTCATTTCTTGTCGGCTGCCCGAAGTATCGATTATGTGACAGAAAGTTTTATATCTGGATTGTCTGCAATCAATATTGGACCTGTTAAAGCATTCAATATTATGAAAACAATGTATGGTGGTTTTGGTGAAGTTGGTGCTAGTAAAGTTGATTGTAAGAATTATAGAAGGGATTTGAATCTTTACATCGAAGAGTATGATGCAGAAATGGTAGTTAGGCGTCTTATTAGGAAGAAAGAATGTTGTCCTGGTTTCACATGTGATTATGTTATTGGTGAAGATAGAAGATTGAAAGGGCTTTTCTGGGCTGATGAGCAATCAAAAACAAATTATACAGTGTTTGGTGACATATTTGGTTTTGATGCTACTTATAAATCAAACAAGTAAGTTTTTTTCATTTATTGCGTTATATATTCTATTGCGTAATATATCCTGTTCTAATTTTTCTAATGCTTTTTTAATTTGTTTTTTTATGCAGGTATGATTTGGTTTTTGTACCATTTACTGGTATTGATAATCATTTTAGGAATGTCACATTTGGTGGTGCATTACTTGGTTCAGAGACTGCAGATTCTTATAGATGGCTTTTAAGGTGCTTTGTTAATGCTTTTGGAAGTGAGCCTAAAGTTGTTACTGATCAAGATGCTGCAATGAAGAGAGCTATTAAGGATGTACTTTCAAGAAGTAGGCATAGGTTATGTATGTGGCATATATGGGAGAAATTGAAGACAAAGGTATTAACTGCGTTTTATGATATAACAAACTGCAATTTTAAATTGTTTTATTATTGCGTTTTATGTATTATACAATAAGATCCCCAAACATTTTTATCAATAGAATTACAAAACAATTGTGTTTTACCATCAATCCATTATGTTTATCATTTTCTATATATTGGGTTTTAAATTATTGCGTTTTATGTTTAATAATTTTATTACTTTTTATTCAGGTTGGTCCTGTTTTGTCAGCAAACACTGATTTTAATACAAGAATGACTCATGTTGTTTGGAATGATACTATTATTCCAGAAGATTTTGAAACTGAGTGGCATTCAATAATGTCTACTTTTGGATTGGAAAATCATGAGTGGTTAAAAGATATGTACAATCTTCGATTTGATTGGATTCCTGCTTATTACCATGGAGAGGATTTGGCTGGTCTTATGCGTACTACGTCGAGATGTGAAAGCGAGAATTACTTCTTTGGTCAGATTTGCAATCCAAGATGTACACTTGTTGAATTTTTCACTCATTTTGAGACTGCAATGGATATTTAAAGGCATGAGCATAGGAAGAATGATCATGATACAAGGTATATTGAGTCTAAGCCCTGGAGTGACTTTGTATTGGAGAAACAAGCATCAGAAATATATACCAAAACAATTTTTAAGGATATTCAGATTGAAATTGATGCTGCCATTACAAAGTGTATGTCAAAGTCTCTTGATATTGTGGGTGATGTTCAATATTTTGAAATAAAGGATTTCAGACAGCCATGCACATCTTTTTTCAAGGTATTTTTTAAATTTATAGAGTTTTAAATATCTATTGCGTTTTATTTTTCCATCTTTTATTGTGTTTTATCATTATATGATCATATAGTTTTATCTGTATTATATTTATTATTCATTGCGTTTTATATTTCATTTCACTAATTTTATATAGCTTTTTAATCTTATTTACAGGTGCAATACAGCAAACAAGAAGATGGTTTAAGTATAAGTTGTTCTTGCAAACGGTTTGAACAATTTGGTATATTGTGCCGGCATATATTTTACGTATTACGGTATGATGATATAACTGAGTTTCCTAGAAGATATGTTCATAGAAGATGGATGAGAGATGTTGTTTCTGTTGGATCAAATCATTCCAATATTCGGTTTGATGAAATTGGTAGGAATAGTGAAATTGATAAAGTTTATAGAGAAATCGTTGTTGCAAATGAGTATGTGGTTAATAGGCTGGTTGGCGATTTAGATGAGCTGTGTCGTTACAGGGATCATATTAAAAGTTATATTGATAAAGCGGATGAGGTTATGGTTGTTGCGCCGCCTCCTAGTCGCAAAGAAAGATTTGCTGATATTGGAGGGAACTTAGAAAAATCAGATTCTATTATTCGTGTGCCGATCAAAATAAGGACCAAAGGATGCGGTGTACAAAAAAGGATCAAGTCAAATCGTGAGATTGCATTTCAGAAATCATCAAAGATCCAGAAATCGTGCCGTGTATGTGGTGAAAAAGGACATAACAGTCGCACATGTAAAGATAAGGTTTCTTCTAATGCTATAGGTTCTAGCAATGCAATGTAATTATGTATACAAATTCTGTCAAAATCAGATATCAATAAGTAAAAAAAAAATTGTCATTGCGTTTTATGATGTATATGTTTCATCTCATTTTGTTACTGCGTTTTATGATATCCTTCATAAATATCAGTTTGTTTTGGTTAATTGCGTTTTATGATAACAACAATATATTGTTATTGCGTTTTATACATAGAACAATATACTTTAATTTGTATTTTTTGATTATTGCGTTTTATTGTAACACAGATCATAGATCAAATTAAACAAGAAATGATGACAACCCTAAGCTTCCATCAAGGATTTCCAAATCACTTATCAGCTTTTTTTGGTTAATTGTGTTTTATGATAACACTATATTGTTACTCCGTTTTATACATAGAACAATATTCTTTAAATGGTATTTTTTGATTATTGCGTTTTATTATCACACAGATCATATATAAAATTAAACAAGAAATGCAAGTAGATATAATAAACATTGCGTTATATAGATAATGATAGTTTTAAACAAAGATGATGTTTTCAAACCACAAATTTAAATAAAAATTACTAGCATGATCAGCTTCATGGATCAAAGTTTGTTTCTTCATCGGATGAGAACCCTAAGCTTCCATCAGGGATTTCCTCATCACTTTCAGATTCAACCCAAAGTTCAACCTGTGATACTACTACGTTTTGAAGCTTCTCTGCAAATTTGCTAGCAGAGTTGTTGATGATTGGTATTTCAGATAACTGCTTCAAAAAATTTAGATCCTCACTGGTAGATATGTCCTTTGGTTCATACATCTCCACATCACCATCGTCCCAAGTGACTGAAACTTTGAAAGTTTCCTCAATGAACTCCCAAGATGTAACCTGGGCATCTTCATTTGCAGTTTGATTCGGATTACCAAATCTTTTGTGTAGAATTCTGAACAGTGCGGCTGTTTGATTTGTGTAACACGAAGGTGGTATACCTATTTTGTTCATCCTTTTCAAAACATTTTCATTGCAGTTTTGAAGAACAGAAGTAACGGAATGATATTTTATTTTTTTCCATCAAGGAATTGAAGAACGAAATTGCCTCTTTTAACCCACCAAACTGACAGTTGTTGATTAGCCATTTTAGGGTTTGTGTGTGTTGGGTATTTGGTGTATTTTGGTGTATGATGAGAGCAATGTGAAAATAGTTTAGGGTTTCTGTTCTTATATAATCGATTGGTAGAGGAACTTGAATCAACTGTCTTAATAATAAAAATGATTATTTTTTATTTTTTTCTTTGAATTGATTGTTCAATCATACAGTATTATATATCAGGAATCCAAAAGGCTTTTTAAGGCTTTTGGTCTAATCAATTTCTTGTCATTAAGCTATCAGTTTATTTTTTTATTTTTTTTTGGTCTAATTTGTTTTTTGTGTTATAAAATTGTAAAAAAAAAATTCATTGCGTTATAAATATATTGCGTTATATATTTGGAACTGAATAATTAGAAAAAACATTGCGTTTTATAATAACTAGCATTTCAAAAAACATTGTAATAATTTAAAACAGACAATGGTGAGTTATAGCATAATATTAAAATGTTGCGTTTTATAAATTTTATAAACTTTTTTCAAAATAATGTTTAAATATTTTTAAAGCATACATATTGCGTTTTAAACCAACAAACAAATAAGTGCATTTTAAATATATCATCAAAATATTGCTTTATATGAAAATTATCCCAAAAGAAAAAAACATTGCGTTTTATAATAAGTGCATTTCTAAATCAAAGTAACTAGCAAGATCAAGAAAATAATGAGTTATATAAAAACCATGCTAAATGAAAAAACATTACGTTTTATAATAAGTATCATTTCAAAATCAAGGTAAACCAGCAAGAGCAAGCCTGTCTTTAATCCTATCTAAACTAGTGTCATAAGATTGTTTTTTAAGTTTCGCACCGAGGTCTCGAAACTTCTTTGAGTCCTCAATAACATAATCTTTTTGTTCGTTGATTTCGTGCAATAATATCTTCACGATGAACTTTCTTCTTAAATCGTCAAGTTGTGCGGTCTGCTTGTTGACTGGTTTTTTGTTTTTACCCTTCTTGATAATTGCAGGTTCTTCATATTCCACGTTAAACCCACAATCCCATTTTTCGACCGGTTCTCCATGATAACATTCCATATGACGCATAGTGAATATACCACAGTCAATGCCATTATGTTGTGTCCTCCATTTCATCTGCATTCTAACAGGGGTTATTCCCTTTATATCATCTGCTTTTTCATGTCCAACAGATTTAAGGTAAGCTGCCAAAGCATTCCTCTACAGAAAAAAAAAACAAAATAAAAAGATTAGGTGGTTTATATTTGTGTTTTAAAAGCATAAGTAAGAATACTTATTGTATTTTCAGGCACATTCCCATATTTATCTTCATTTGTTTCTTCTTTCGCACTGTTGTCAATGATGAATATTTGTTTCTCTTCAAGATTGAAGGATATCACAAAGAAATGCTGTATATAGAGAATCGGAACAAGTATAATTTTAAAATCCTTTATGCTTTTTAGCTTTGCACCTTGAAGAATTTTTTCTATGTTCATTGTGAATGCTTCTATCATCTTTTCTTTATTTTCAGTTTCTTCCTTTGAACTCGATGGTAAAGCCTGGATAAAATTAAACAAATTAACATATTATTGCGTTTTATGAAGGTAATTAAACATACAACTGCGTTTTATGAAGGTAATAAAACATACAGCTGCGTTTTATAAAACTTCATTCAAACAAAGTAAGCATTGCGTTTTATTAAATAAATAAAACTGCAATTGCGTTTTATAAAACTTCATTCAATCATACTTCAAAATACTTCATTATAAGAATACAGAAAAATTGCGTTTTATATATCATACCCGTATTCGAATAGTACAGAAAAATCTTGGAGTTTTGTTGTCTTTTGATCTTCTTTTTTCTTCTTCATTCAAAATATATGACCAACAATTTATTACTTCTCCGGTGATTTCCAATCCTGGCATCATTGTTTCAGTAGCATATCTATATAGAAATACATGATCTCTAATTTCAAAGAGAGTGTCCCTGCAAAAAAAAAAAATTAAATTATAATATTTTGATTTTTGTTTTGTGTTAGTGTATATAAATTATTTTTTTACATCATTTCTCATTCTGCATGGAAAGCATATCCCGATATGTTGTTTTCGTGTGCCGTTCTTGCTTCCTTCATTGCTACTTGTCTTAGATAGTATGGTGAACAAAAGACTTCTGGTACATTTTTCTCTCGATCTGGTCGTACCATCCTTGTGATTATTTCTTATGTTTTGCTTATATCACTTGTTGGTTGTTCTTGATGAACTGATTTTGCAGGTGTTTTATACGGATCTTCTTGTGGGTTGAGGAATGATGTGTTTTGAAGTAGATCACTGATTTCCTTTTCAGTATCCTGTTCTTCAATTCTATCAAACATTATTTGTATTCCAGTAATTTGAACATCTTGTTCGATTGTTTTATTTTCAGATTCCGCTTGAATTTCGGTTTGTGCAGCGTGGCGAGTAGCATCAACTTCAACTTCATTTTCATCAACATTTGAAGACAACTGAAAAATTTTCAAATCAAAGGATGGTACCTCATCATCATGAATTTTCTTTTGATTTGATTTTTTTTCTTCTTCATCTGTCTTTTTGATAATCTCCAAGATTAATGATGGAGTTTCTTCGCTAAATGATGATTGTACCATTGAAGATTTTTCAATGTGTGTTTGCAGAACAGATGCAGGTTCATTCTCACTGATTTTTTCTAGATTGGAGGACTGAACTACAGGTGTGCTATCCTCATTGCGTTTTGTATCATCATCATTGCGTTTTACAATCAATGGTGTTGAAATGATTTGATTTTCGGTGTCTTCATTTTGGCTCAGATTTAGAAATCTTGATGGTGTTTCCATCATAGTTGAATCAATATTAACTTTCATGTGCTTTTTTGCTTGATGGTTGAATTTTTCAATCAATGACACCCATTCGTTTACTTTGTTATGAAGAGCTTCAC